>JAJMLC010000174.1:0-99214 GCA_030569495.1 Pichia cabralensis | reverse complement strand
AAATTATTCATGATCCAGGTAGAGGTGCTCCATTAGCTAAAGTTGCTTTCAGAGATCCATACAAGTACAAAATGAGAGAAGAAATTTTCCTTGCAAATGAAGGTGTCTATACCGGTCAATTCATTTACTGTGGTAAAAATGCTTCCCTTAATATCGGTAACGTTTTACCTTTAGGTTCTCTTCCAGAAGGTACCATTGTCTCTAACGTTGAAGAAAAAGTTGGTGATAGAGGTGCTTTAGGTAGAACTTCTGGTAATTACGTTATCATTATTGGACACAACCCAGATGAAAACAAAACTAGAGTTAAATTACCTTCAGGTGCTAAAAAAATCATCTCTTCTGATGCAAGAGGTGTTATTGGTGTCATTGCAGGTGGTGGTAGAATCGATAAACCATTATTAAAAGCTGGTAGAGCTTTCCATAAATACAAGGTTAAGAGAAACTCATGGCCAAAAACTAGAGGTGTTGCTATGAATCCAGTTGATCACCCTCATGGTGGTGGTAACCATCAACATATTGGTAAAGCTTCAACTATTTCTAGAGGTGCAGTTTCTGGTCAAAAGGCTGGTTTAATTGCTGCTAGAAGAACCGGTTTATTAAGAGGTTCAAAAGATAAGAACGATGATTAAATGTGATGTGTATGTAATTTCTTTATAAACAAACCAACAAATCCTAAAAAGAAAAACAAAAAAGAACTTTAAGCTTAATATAAAACTTTTGTAACTAACTGCAAAACTTACCCCCTCTAATCCCTACTGTAATCATTACTCTTTGCAGACACAGCAAACTTCTGCCAGCTTCCCGTACGGCCCCAACCGTGTCTCGTATCCTTCCTCTGACACATCCTCGTAGTGGAAAAACAACGGTTTCTTTATCAGTCATATCGCGAATTAAAGTAAAAAAAAAAAGAAAAAAAAAAGAAGAGGAAAATTGTTTAAGAGATGCCATATATATATCGAAGCAGTCACTTTTTTTTCACTTCTGCCTTTGTGTGTACATATATAGAATTACCGGGTACTGGTAAAAATGATGGAATTGGAAGACACCATTATGGTGAAGAATTCCTCTTGCAATGAGTTTTGGAATATCGACGATTTCTCATCTTGTTCAAGACATGATATATTAGAACAGAAAATACCTTTATTCTTAGTATCTTTATCTTTTATATTCATCATATACTATTTATTCAACAGTTTAATACTGAAAAAGGATAACTATAGTTCTATAAAATTGAAAATTGGTGAAGAAGAACAGAATTTATGCGACTCAATTAAATTCTCTACTTATGGTACAATCTCTCACGATGATAACAATACTAATCATACACCAACCGATATCCTCGATAAACATTTCAATGTTAAATATATCAATATGAAAACCGATGATGTGGATACTAAAATTGGGACAAAAATTGTATTCAGATCTAACCTTGAACGTACTTCTCTTGCTTTAAAAGAATTTATTATATTGATTCAATTAATTATTTCATTATTACCATATTTCATACCTGAATTACTTAAAGAATGGAAAAATGATTTCAAATATCCTTTAGCACATACATTTTTTTGGCTTTATTTATTTACATTAACTGGTATTAGAGTTTACAATTCTGCTACCGGTTTATCAGATAAATATCCAAACTTATGGTATCACACATTCAATCTTCTTTGTATTTTCATTTTCAATTCGTTTTTCTTATTTAGATCTGCCATTTTGAATCATACACGTAATAAATATTCTAAAAATTATTATATTATTGAATTTGTCTCAACTGTACTATTGGTTATAATTCAAGGTTTTGATCATTTCACTGATAGACCAGTTACTGTATATATGGCAGATGATTTGATTCCTTCAGGTGAATCACAATCTAGTTTTTTCAGTGTTATATCATTTTCTTGGATTAATCCAATGATAATGAAAGCTCAAAAAGTATTACCAACAATGAAAGATATTTGGAGTTTAAAATTTGAAGATAATTCATATCCTGTTATAATGAAATTTCATAAAATTAAATGGCATACAAGATTTTCTGTCAATCTTTTCTATCAATTCCGTAAATTATTCTTTTTCCAAGCTTTAGTTACATCTGCTGAATCAGTTTTAGTTTTCTTTCCTTCAATGCTATTAAAGAAAATTCTTGAATATGTTCAATCTCCTGAAACTGAATCCGCTAGTCTTGCATGGTTATTTGTTATTTTGATGGTATTTAGTGCACCAATTGATGCAACTTTATCAGGTCGTGGACTTTTCTTAGGTAGAAGAATCTGTACTAGAATGAGAGCAGTTCTTATTGGAGAAATTTATTCTAAAGCTTTAAGAAGAAGAGTTACAACATCTTCTAAGAATAATAAAGAAGAAGATACAAATGAATCACAAGATGATAATAACGATCAAAAAGATCCTAAAGAACCAGAAAAATCAGAAGAAATGCGTGATTTAGGTTCAATTATTAATTTAATTGCTGTTGATTCTTTTAAAGTTTCTGAAATTTGTGGTTATTTACATTATTTTGTTAATTCATTTGTTATGACTGTTATTGCTATCAGTATTTTATATAGTTTATTGGGTTGGGCAGCTTTAGCAGGTGCCGCTACAATTATTCTCATGATGCCTATCAATTATAAATTAAGTATGATGTTAGGTGGTTACCAGAAAAAAATGTTGAAAGTTACAGATGCAAGAATCCAAAAATTGAATGAAACTTTCCAAAATATTAGAATTATTAAATATTTTGCATGGGAGTCTAAATTTGCTGAACAAATTTTGAAAATTAGAGAAGATGAATTATATATATTATTATTAAGATGTGTGTTCTGGATTTTAGCTTCTTTTGTTTGGTTCATTACTCCAACTGCTGTTTGTTTAGTTGCATTTTATTGTTACACAATTGTCGAAAATAAACCATTGACAACTCCAATTGCTTTTACTTCTTTATCACTTTTCAATTTGTTACGTACTCCACTTGACCAATTTGCTGATATGCTTTCATTCTCTGTTCAATCTAAAGTTTCTTTAGATAGAATTGAAGAATTTTTACAAGAACCAGAAACTACCAAATATGAACAACTTATTTCAGCTAGAGATGAAAACTCTCCTGAAGTTGGATTTCAAAATGCTACATTTGCATGGTCTGTAGGTGACAAAAATGATTTCAAATTAAGAGATTTATCAATTAGTTTTGCAAAAGGTAAATTAAACGTTATTGTTGGTCCAACTGGTTCAGGAAAAACTTCTTTATTATTGGCTTTGTTAGGTGAAATGAGCTTATTAAACGGTAAAATTTTCATTCCAGGTTATACTCCAAGGGATGACTTAGTTGTAAATCCAGAAACTGGTCTAACCGAATCTGTTGCTTATTGTTCTCAAACTGCGTGGTTATTAAATGGTTCTATAAAAGAAAATATTTTATTTGCTGCCCCATATGATGAAAGACGCTATACCGCAACAATTGAAGCCTGTGGTTTGAAACGTGATTTTGAAATTTTAGCTGCTGGTGACAATACTGAAATTGGTGAAAAAGGTATTATTTTATCTGGTGGACAGAAACAACGTGTTTCTTTAGCCAGAGCTTTATATTCGAATGCCTCTTATGTTTTATTGGATGATTGTTTATCAGCAGTTGATTCCCAGACTTCTGTTCATATTTATGAAAACTGTATCACAGGTCCATTAATGAAGAATCGTACATGTATTTTAGTTTCCCATAATATCCCATTAACTATAAAACAAGCTGCACATGTTATTATTATGGATAACGGTAGAGTTAAAAACCAAGGTTCGGCTGAAAAATTGTTATCCGAGAATGCATTTGATGATGAAACTATTGCAAGCGTAATTCAGTCAAGAAATACATCATCTGCTAATTTAGCTGCATTAAATGACAATTCAGATCTAAGTGTTGCACACCACTCACATTTATTAGAATCTACTGTTGCTGCAATCACTTCTGATTTAAATGCAGATCAAATTGATATTGACAATGTTGAAGATAATACAGTAATTGATGTATCAGGAAAATTAGTCGAAGAAGAAACAAAATCTGAAGGTACTGTTAGCTGGGAAGTCTACAAAACATATATTAGTTTATTCGGTAATAAATACATTTGGCTTCTTTTAGCATTTGTTTTTATTGCAACACAATTAGTAAATATATATCAATCATACTGGTTAAGAGTTTGGTCCATGGCTGAAAATGAAAGAGCTGGTATTTCTTCTTATATTGTTGCAAATATTCCAGTAAAAGTATATGCAAAATCCGATTTTTCATGGTCCACTATAACTGATATTTTCAAATCAATTGAATGGCACAAACCAATAATCAGAAATAGATTTAATAATTTTGACGTTTCTGAAATGTCTGCTCTTCATTCTTCAATGTATTATATTAGTATCTACTCTCTTATTGGATTAATTTATTCAATATTTGGTTCATTAAGAATTGTTTTGGTCTTTTTCGGTGGTTTAGATGTTTCACGTAGAATGTTTAAAATATTGCTAATGAAAGTTTTGAAAGCAGAAGTCAGATTTTTTGATTCTACCCCAATTGGCCGTATTATGAATAGATTTTCTAAAGATATTGAAGGTATTGATCAAGAATTAGCTCCTTACGGTGAAGCATTTGTGATTTCTTTATTAGGTTGTTTAACCACTATTATTTTAATTACATGTATCACTCCAGCTTTCATGATTTTCGGTGTTTTTGTTTCCATTATTTTTGGTTATATTGGTGTTTTATATTTAACACTTTCAAGAGAATTGAAACGTTTTGAATCAGTTACTAGATCACCAATTAATCAACATTTTACTGAAACTTTAGCAGGTGTTACTACAATTAGAGCCTATGGGGATGAAAGAAGATTTATGGTTCAAAATATGCAAAAAATTGACAGTAATAATAGACCATTCTTTTTTGTTTGGGCTAATAATAGATGGATGTCATTTAGAGCACAAGTTATAGGTTCATTAATTGTTGCCATTTCATCAGCTCTTGCAGTTTTATATGCTAATAAAATTGATGCCGGTTTAGCAGGTATTTCATTATCATTTGCTGCATCATTTGCAACCAATGCTTTATGGTTATTACGTTGTTATGCGGATGTTGAAATTAATATTAACGCAGTCGAAAGAGTTCAAGAATATATTGATGATGTTAAAGAAGAAAGTGCAGCAAAAACAGATAGCGATCCACCAGCTTCTTGGCCAGAAAATGGTGAAATTGATGTTAAAGATTTAGCTTTAAGATATGCACCAAATCTTCCATTAGTCATAAAAGGAATTTCATTTCATGTTAAGTCTGGTGAAAAGGTTGGTGTTGTTGGTAGAACAGGTGCTGGTAAATCAACCATTATTACAAGTTTTTTCAGATTTATTGAACCTGAGAAAGGTCAAATTATAATTGACGGTGTTGATATTGGTAAAATTGGTTTAAACGCTTTAAGAAGAGGATTAGCTATTATTCCACAAGAACCTACATTGTTTACTGGTACTTTAAGATCTAATTTGGATATGTTTGATGAAAGTAAAGATTTGGATATATATGAATCATTAAGACGTGTTGGTTTAATATCAAAATCAGATTATGACAACCTCAAAATTTTAATTGAAAGTGGTCAATCATTAGATTCATTTAATAAAAGTACTGAAAATCTTGATGAAAATATAAATAAATTTACTGCATTAGATACAGAAATAACTGAAAATGGTGGTAACTTATCCCAAGGTGAAAGACAGCTTGTTTGTTTAGCACGTTCGTTATTGAAAAGTCCTAAAATTTTATTATTAGATGAAGCTACTGCCTCTATTGATTACGAGACTGATTCTATGATCCAAAAAACTATCAGAGAAGAGTTTTCAGCAAGTACAATTTTAACTATCGCACATCGTTTAAAAACTATTATTGATTACGATAAAATTTTAGTCCTTGATCAAGGTAATGTTAAAGAATATGATCATCCATACAAACTAATTACCAATCCTAAATCCCAATTCAAATCCATGTGTGAAGATACAGGTGAATTTGATGAACTAGTACGTTTGGCCAAGTCTGCTTACGATAGTAAGATATAAATTGACAACAAAAAAGAGTAAAAGAAAAAAATAAAATTATTTACATTTGAATTTTTATGTTCAAAAAAAATTGTACTGCATATTAAGGATTACAACAATAATATATATATATATACATTGTCTAAAACTTTTATATACCATTAATTAAAACATATTCGACAATTTCGTAGGTGTCACAATAGTGGCTTATTAAAAATCCCGACTATAGTCGTTCGCTTTTTTCTGTATTTACATTTCACCTAAATAGGAAATATAATTTTAAAAATTTCAAAATCTTGTAATGATTGATCTTTCCTAAAACAGACCCATCACAAAGTTACTTTGTCTCCCTGATGAATATATCTATTTTTAAATGATTCCTTCTTTCTTGTTCCTTTTCTCTCTCTTTTTTTTTTAAGTTTGTGTAAAATATATATTTTGAAGAATAAGACAACAATAAAAATACATTTAAAGAATGGGTGATAGAATAACTTCTAATCCATTTGCGATATTTCAATCGCCAGTCAAAGGAGATAGTGAATTTACACCACAATCTTCACCAACAAAAAATTCTAAAGCTGCTTTAAAATATTCACCTGCAGTGTCATTCAGAAGAGATACAAACGACTTTCTAAATAGTGAAATAGGTCGTGATTTTGTTAATAGAGCAAACGGATCACCTCTTAGACCAGCTAGAACTGCAAGGCAACTATATACTGAACAAGAATCCCCAGTAAAGCCACATAAAGTAATTGATCCATTTAATGATCCTATAAATGAGGAGGAAGATGAGAATAGTATTATTGGACATTACTCAATTTTCAATGGTGGTAATTTAACTGACAAATTGAGAAATGCTGACACTGATAGCATAAATTTACCAGAGCCAGAGCCTGTTTTACAAGTTCCAGTTTTTGGCGATTTAAATAATGATGCAATTTCATTCCAAGACTCTTTAGGCCATATACCGATGTTACATTCAACTTTAGATTTACCTGAACAACAAGATCAATCAAGAATTACATCAATTGGCTCAGATAGCACAACAAAATCGAAAAACTCTGCACATTCGAAAACAAAAAGTTTTGCAAGTTCTTATTTCTCATCTGATCAATCTACTATTAGTGTTCCAATTGAAGACAATTTTGAGAAATCACAGCAGTTTGGAAACTCTTTTGATGAAAAGTTAATTAGAAATGGTTCAATTATCCAACCTCGTAGAAATAATTTTGGTAAAAAGGTTATTAGATCCAAAGTTGGTAATCTTGTTTTACAAAATCCAATTCCAGATACATTATACCAAACTCTGAGTAGGAAAAATGCACCTGAGTTTACAGAATTAACATACTCAGCGGTTACTTCAGACCCAGATGAATTCGTTGATGATTGTTTCTCATTGAGACAAGTCGAACTTAAAAGAGAAACTGAAATTGTAATTTGTATCACAATGTATAATGAAGATGAAAATGCTTTGACTAGGACACTGGATGCGGTTTTTAAAAATATAGCATATTTAACAAAAAGGGAACACAGTGCAACATGGAATGATGAAAAGTCATGGGAAAAAATTGTTGTTTGTATTATTTCAGATGGAAGAAATAAAGTCAGTCCTGGTGTTCTGGAAGTTTTAAGTGTCATGGGTGTGTATCAAGAAGGTATTGCGAAATCTTATGTTAATAAAAAGGAAGTAAATGCCCATTTTTTTGAATATACAACACAAGTTTCAATTGACGAAAACTTACAAGCCAATGAGTTGACTGTACCTGTTCAAATGATTTTCTGTCTGAAGGAAAAGAATGCTAAAAAAATCAATTCACATAGATGGTTATTTAATGCAATTTGCCCAACATTGGAGCCTAATGTTTGTGTTTTACTGGATGTTGGTACCAGACCTAATGATAGTGCAGTTTACAACTTATGGAAAGCGTTTGATTTAGACTCCAATGTTGCCGGTGCAGCTGGTGAAATTGTTGCTATGAAGGGTAAATATTGGTCTAAATTAATTAATCCATTAGTTTCATCACAAAATTTTGAATATAAAATGTCAAATATTCTTGATAAACCATGTGAGTCTGCTTTTGGTTATATCAGTGTTTTACCTGGTGCTTTATCTGCATATAGATATGAAGCGTTAAAAAATATTAGTGAAACTGAAGGTCCATTATATTCATATTTCAAAGGTGAAACCCAAGAGAATAATGATAAAGCTGATATTTTCTCTGCAAATATGTATTTAGCAGAAGATAGAATTCTAGCTTGGGAATTAGTTGCAAAGAGGAATGCCCAATGGGTTTTGAAGTATTGTAAAGATGCAAAAGGTGAAACTGATGTTCCAGAAACATTATCAGAATTTGTTTTACAAAGAAGACGTTGGTTAAACGGTGCTTTTTTTGCCGCTTTATATGCTTTAAAACAATCAAGACAAATACTTCAAACTGATCATTCAAATTTAAGAAAATTTTTCTTTATTGTTGAATTTATATATCAAGGTTTGACATTGCTATTTAGTTTTTTTTCAATTTCAAATTTTTACATTACATTTTATTATTTAGCAGGATCATTGATTACAATTGGTGGTACTGGTGGTAAAGTATTTTTTGAAATTATGAATTATATCTGTATATGCACATTATTAGCAATGTTAGTTATTTCAATGGGTAATAAACCTAATGGAGCACCATTATTATTTTTCATTTGTGTTATTTTATTAACAATTTGTGGTTTATATGCTATCATTTCAGGTTTCTATTTCTTAAGTTTAATGATTAAAGATCACTCAAGTGGTGATGCGGGTGGTTTAAGTTTTGCATCTATTTGTGTTTCATTAGCTTCAACTTATGGACTATACGTTTTAATGTCAATTCTTTATTTAGATCCATGGCATATAATTTCATCATCTGCACAATATTTCATGATGTTACCAGCTTATACTTGTCTTTTACAAATTTATGCATTTTGTAATACACATGATGTTTCATGGGGTACTAAAGGTGATACCGAAGTTGCAAAACCTTTAGGATCAGTTATTGTTGAAACTGATGAAGATGGTACAACTCACGTTCTTGCAAATGATCCTGATGGAAAAGCTTATGACGTTGATAATTTTATTCAAAAAGATATTAATTCAGCGTATGAAGAATCATTACAAAAATTAATTGAAAGAAGACAAAAACCTGTTGATATGAGAGATAAAGAAAGTAAAAATGGTGGTAAAAAGAAAGCAGAAGTTAGCAAAGAAGATTATTATAGAGATGTTAGATCAAGAGTTGTTTTATTTTGGGTTATAACTAATGTTATTTTAGTTATGACAATAACACAAATTTGGAAAGCTGATGCAATTAAGTCAAATAAATATCTGGCATTTATCTTATGGTCTGTTTTCGGATTTAGTTGTTTTAGATTTTTAGGATCAAGTGCTTATTTACTTCATTTATTAATAAGGAAAGTTATTGTTGCTAAAAACAAATGGGAATTGAAAAAAGAGACAAGAGAAGCTGCTATTATGCAACCAGCACCAGATTACTGAGATAATGAAAACACAATTATATTGTAGAGATATCCAACCAAATGAAATATATATGTATTTAGTTTCCGTTTATAAAAATTTATAGTTAAATCCAGTTCGTATGCATAATAAAAATAAACGATTGCCCAGAGCTGTTTTGATTATTTTCATTTTTATTTGAAGTTTGCAAAGTTGTAAAAATACACAAAGAACTAAATAAGTACTAACTAAAATATGATGAACTAAGAAATAGTTAATTGAATTAAAAAAAATTGAATATAGAGAGGGCTAAAAAAATTAAACAGTAAAAGCTAAAAGAATTGAAACATTGCCTTAAAACGTAGGAAAAATCTTGGTCACAAAAAAAAAAAATAAGGGGGGGGGGAGAGGATTTGAAAAAATGAATATATTTAAAAAAGATCATGAACATTATAATGTATGTTTGGAAAAAGTTTGTAAAATGTGTAATAAGAATAGTAGGGAATAAGTTTTTAGGGGATATTTATATGAAATAAAATGAAATTTAATGAATTGAAGTTTTCATATTCATAACATGTTCTTTTAATCTCATGAGGTCATCATCATCAATCATTGGTTTTTCAGTTTTTAATTTGATATCATTTGAAATATTTGTTGGTGATTGAGGGTTATAAAAAGCATTTGAAATTGAAGTTGTTGAAGTAGTTTTTTTGAAAGCTTTTGAAAAATCATTCATTTTAGCTTTCAAATTATTTGATTCTGGTGATAATGAATTATTTTTAGCATCATTTGTAGTATTTGAAGCAGTTGTTGATATAATATTACCTGGTGATGCAGTATCAAGTGAAAATAATGAATTAACATCAAATTCTATATCTTTATTCATTGGTGCAATTGAATTTTCAACTACTCCCATTATTTTCATCAAATTTCCTTCAGATGGAATAGTTGGTAATGTATTACGTTTAAGACTTGATCTTTTAGTTAACATACTAACATCAGAATCAACTTCTGAATCAATATCTGAATATAAAATTCTTGATACCATATCGTCATCCATTAACATTTCTGAATCACCTGGAACTGATGAAACAATATCATCATTATCAGTAATACTTTTCCTTATTGAAGAATTATTATTAACTGAACTTTCTCTTGAAAATAATGAATTTGATTGATTAACGGAACCTGATAATCTTCTATCGGAAGTTTTAACTGAACGAATTCTAGAATCTGATGATAAAGATCTACTTCTATTCATTGTTCTAATTGGTTGTATGGTGTGTTCCATAATTCTTCTCTTGGAAGATTTTGAATTTATGTGATCGGAATTATTAATTGCATTGCTATTATTATTATGATTATTGTTATTATTATTATTATTGACAGAAATGTTTGAACTGTTAGGATTATGAAATGGTGATGTAGCGGATGGGAATAATGAAGGCATACTATCATTTGAAGATACAGATAATCTTCTTGAATTTGACACAATTGAAGAATCTCTAGAAGCAATGGATATATTTGAAGACATAACACTTGAGCATGAAGCATTCGATTTTCTTCTTTTTGATGTATTTGAAGTTGAATCATCAACAGAATAGTTTAAATTAGAAGGTAAATTAAATGCATTCAAATCAAAATTCATTTGTGAATTATTCATGTTAGTAGAATTTCTAACATTTTTATTTAATACTCTTTTATCAAATAATGATGAATTGGTAGATTTATCAACTTCTTCAGAACTAAATAATTTAAGAGTATCATCATGAATTGTATTAACATCAGAAAATGAATATAAAATATTTTCTTTAATATAATCAACAAAAGTAGTAATTAAAGGATCAACATCTTTATAATTGATTAAAATTTGATATAATTGAATCAATTTATAAATTTTTTGACAGGTTGATTTATTTTTAACATTTTGTAAACTAGTAATTGAAATCAATGTAACCAAATGAAAATTAAAACTATGTAAACATAAACTTTCTGCAGCTTCAATTGATACTTCATGAGGTTTATAATTTGATTTAGGATTATTAAAAGTTAAATCATAAACCAGGTTTATAAAATCAATAAAATAAGATGAATCGATTGAACCATTAATATTAACTAAAACTTTAAAATATAAGTAATAAGATTTCAATTTATTGAAAACTACTGAATTATCTTCATTGTATAAATCTTCAACAGATTTTTTCCAATTTGATAAATTAGAATCAAGTTTTTGTAAAACTTCATCATTTTTATCATTCACAAATGTCATAATATTCCAAGGAATTAATTGTAATAAATTAACTAAACATAAAGTGATTTTAATATCTTTATTAACTAAAACAATTGAATCCAATTTGGCAGGATACGTTTTCTGTTTATTGTTGTTATTAGTGGTAGAATTATTATTTGAAATATTGAAACTATTAATACTATTATCATCAATATCCATATCATCATCTGCATCTTCATTAAGTTCAAATTCTTCATCAATTAAAGGAATATTAAAATAAATTTCCGATAATTTGATTAAAATTTTGAAATTCCAATAAAGTTTCAATCTTTGAATTTCAATTAATCTTTTTTCATTAAATTTATCAGTTATTAATAAATCATTAGATTTGTTAATATTTAAAGAATTGATCAAAAATTTATTTAAATTAATAACATCTAAAAGAAAAGATTTATGAGAATGCAAATCATCTGTATAATTAGGTAAATTATAATTTTCAAATTTAATTAAATAATAGAAAATTAATAAAGAAATTTCCAGTTTATCTAAATTTGGAGATATGCAAAAATTGATATTTTGAAACATTAAAGTTATATGTTTTAGATTAATTAATTTAATTGATTCATCCAATTGATTTAAAGATGATTTATCAGGAATAAAATAAGATGCTTTATTATTTTCATCGAATTTTGGTTGACAAAGAGTAAATTTCAAAATCAGAATTAATTTAATCATAGTATCTTGATCTTTTTGATTAAATTCATAATATCTTTTCTTAATTTCACCATTGCCAGTATAAGTTGAATTTTTAATTGTATAAGTATTAACAAAAGTCAAATAATCATTATAAAACAATTCAAAATCTAAAATTGGAATCAATTTATTATAATCATTGAAAAATAACCAAATTAAATGATCCAAATTTTTTGTTGAATCTGAATTATTTCTAGAATTTGAATTGAATAATGGGAAAATCAATTTATATAATATCAAATTTAAATATCTATTTAAATTCATATGATAATTACTTAAATTTTTTATAACCATTGTATCCAAATTTTGATTTAAGGAAACATTTGATTTAGAATCTGAAGAATTTGATTTATAGCCTTTGAAAGGATTTGATTTAAGAGATTTAAAAATGGATTCAAAAGGGGAATGTAAATTTTGATCTAAAGTTAATAAACCAGAACTATTAGTTTTAATCGATTTATATAAATAATTTTTTCTTCTTGAAAATTCTGTATTTTCTGGTTTGGTTTCATCATTTGGATCGAAATCGTTAGTAGTACTATTATTATTATTCATCATGATTTTATTATTGTTTCCATTATTCGAATTAAATTCCATTTCTAAACTTTGGAAATTGGTAGAATTGTTATTATTAAAAGAAGATATATTATCAGCATTATTATTATTATTATTATTAGTAGTAGTAGTAGTTGAAGTTGTAGTAGGAGATGTATTAATAATTGAAGCTAAATATTCATTTGCATTAGCTGGGTCCAAATTACTTAATTTTTGTTTTAAAGTATTTAGCTCTAGCAATAATTGATTTCTACTTAATTCAACATCAAGTAATTTTTTCTCTAAATTTTTAGTATAACCTTTAGGGAATGAATTTCTAGTTAGTTTATCAGAAACAACGCAAGGGAAACCATCTTTTTCACAATTAGTACATTTCGGACTATGCTCTGATTTGCCACTACATTTAATTTTTCTAGCTCTGCAACGATCACAGGCCTGTGATATTCTGGTTCTACCATTTGAGGGATTTTTAATTATATTCCAATTTGAGTTTGGGTTTGGGTTTGAGTTTGAACTCGAATTAGTATTAGAGGTTGAATTGGAGTTTGAGTTCGACGTTGAGTTAGAAGTTGAGTTGGAGGTCAAGCTCGATGGCGTGGATACGTTACTTGCGTTTAATAATTCCGAGTTATCAACACGTTGTGTGTTTTTATCATTGGATGACATCTTATGGCAATAAGCGTAAAGTGTATAACAGTATGTAGGGAATGTGTTTATATGTGTGTATGCTTGTGTGTATGCTTATATGTGTGCTTAGTGTTGCGTCAAGTGTCTTGTTTGCAGGAACAGAGTATCACGTTGCTGGAGAAGCAGAAAAGGAGTGGAGCACAACGTGAACAAAACCAGAAAACCAGAAACCAAAAAACAGAAGAGATGAGCAGTGCCTGCAAGGCAAACAACCAAACTGGAAACGGTGCCTCTATCTTACCCCAGAATTCTACGACTCACCCAACAATGTTTTCAGTCCGGGGAAGCGGGTCACGCGGTGACGTAAGCGAGCCTCACAAAAAGCCCTGCGTCGATCGGCGGCAACATGTTTCCCGGGTTCACCGCTGATGTGTCAGCTTTTGGCGTCATACTGTTACACTATATACATAATAACTTATCTTATACACTACTACTGGTTCGTGAACCACAGAAGCTGCGAGTTCAGACGGTCGCAGAACTCATACCGGTTCTCCTTAGTTTCAAGCGTCTGTCTCAAATAGTTGCAGTCGAGCTCATATGAACACGCATAGTCGTTCATTACCCGCCAGATGGTTTCTTCAAGATCTCCAACAAACAAATTCTTTTTCGATATCAGCTTGATTCTGTCTCCATTCTCCTTAATAACATAATTATCATATAATAACTCAATTGGCTTCAATGGTGGATTATATATTTTCAAAAATAATGCACTCCTCCGTTCACTTGCTTCTTTCAACCAAATCTGGTAATTTTCCCAGCTAATCTCATAATTTTCCTTATTCATGAACTTAACTAAATATGTCTCAAATAATACACTATCAACTTTAATATCAAATTGAATATTTGAAACTGTACGATATTCTTCGTCATACCAATATCCATCTTGCTCAATATCGGTATTAATTACTTGATATTCTTGATTTAATACATGTGCTGCTGCAACTAATGTATCAACAGATCCCATATCTATCCTTTCTTTATTTATATTACTTTGTTTACCTGTCAATAATGGATAATATATTTCAGGACCATTCATATTATAATATATTGATAAAAATAATGTACTATAATGTGTGGCTTTATTAACTATCATTACACTAGTATCGATTGTCTTAAATGGCAAGGTGTTTTTAAAATCATGAAAATTAATTGAATTTATATCATTTACTGAACTTTTCTTATTAAACTCTTCTGGTATTAATAAACCTTTAAACTTCTCTATTGAGAATTCAACTTTACAATTAGTGATGTCATAAAATTGTGGTACCGTTGTTCTAATATCAAAATCATTCCAGAAAAATAATTTTTTATCTTTAAATAATTTATGTTGAAATAATGTATCTTCTAAAGGTCTTAACATAATATTTTCTGGTGATAAAAATAAAACATTATCAAAAGTTGAAATTAATATAGCCAATTCTTTTTGTATTAAATTGAAATTATTTTTAATATATGAAGTAACTAAAACATCAATTGATGATTCTTGTTTACTTAAATTTTCATCAAATACTTTACTATCTAATAAATCTTCTAAAATAACACATTCCGCATTCAAAGCAGGTAAATATTTTTCACAAATTTCTTTATCCTTTAAGTAATCTGATCGTGTAGGTATAATAACTTCTATAGGTAAAACACCACCTGCTTTCCTGAATAGTCTAATAGAAATTAATGATAACCATGTTAAATCGTTTTTGGTACCACCAATCATAACGGCACCATTTTTCCCATTTGTAACTTCTCCATCAGTTTCATTGCCATTTGCTAAGAAAGTATTTGATACACTTTTCAATAGATTGATCAATCCTGAATGTTTTGATTTTATCTCATTTTTCAATGTATCCGACATTTCAACAATCGAGTTCAAATATTCATAACTATAACTATCTTTTTCCTCGATTGGATTAACTATAATTTTTTCAGCTGATAAGATATCACTGTTTGGTGTAAAATTGTTCAAATCTTTGATCATATTTTTAAACTTTTTAATATTCCAAAGTCTTATGGTATTACTATCCGATGCCATAGCAGGATTAGTTTGTTCCATTTCCAGTTTCCCATTTGGATGCAAATTATTTCTAGATTTTCTAAAATTAGAAGTCTCGTCATTGGTATTTGATATATTTGAAAACAGATAAAAAAGGAAAACAGAGGTGAAAACGTAAAAGAGGAACCTCTTCTTAGCAATAAGGAGCAGCCTCAGATTCCTCATCGCTGAAGCATATATCCTGTACGGCTTCATCCACCACCCAAACGTGAAGCAAACATCCACAAAGAAAAAACAGGGGTGCCTCCACAAAGTAATTGCTGAACAAAAAAAAGAGAAAAAAACTGCGTTTTTCTTGTCTTTTGCCCTTAAGAGTGCTGAGCCTCCACTGCTGCCCAACAACACAAGATTTGTGTCGCAGGGGCATCTGCCAGAATATACCGCGTGCCCCGTGGCTCTGATTGTGCGAAAAGAAAAAAAGTGGCAACTGCGATACACTAAGAGATACATATAGATAAGAGAAGGGAAAGATGTGGTAAGAAAACACATATTATCATTGGAATAGACAATACCGTACACCGTCATGTGGAACTATCTGTTTGGTGGAACAAAACAGAAAAAGGAAATGCCTAAAAAGGCTATAGTTGGATTAAGGGAACATATCACAACGCTAAATAAAAAATCTGCGTACATCATTTCACAAATTGAGAAACAACAGGATATAGCTAGGAAAAACGTAACAACGAATAAAAATTTGGCTAAATTGGCATTAAAGAAAAAGAAGAAACTTGAAGCTGATTTGACTAAAATTGAAAACCAAATCGAATCCTTAGAAACTCAATTAAATGCTATAGAATCTGCTAATTTGAATTTAGAGACAATGAAAGCAATGAAACAAGGTTCTCAAGCAATGAAACAAATACATAACGATTTCGATATTGATAAAGTTGATGAAACTATGGATAATATTAGGGAACAAGTTGAAGTAAGTGAAGAAATATCAGATGCTATCAGTAGACCTTTAGGCACAGAATTTATCGATGAAGATGAATTAGACGAAGAATTGGCTGCGTTAGAAGAAGAACAAGTTGAATCAGATTTAACCAACACTCATAAAATACAGCAGCCTCAACAGCAACAGAAACAACAGGTTAATGATTCAAGTAAGATTAATTCAATGCCTTCTGCTCCAACTAAGAAAGTAGAATCTCAACATAATGTAGAAATAAATAACGAAGAAGACGAAGATGAACGTGCTTTAAGGGAATTACAGGCTGAAATGGGTATGTGAATTTGTTTTTCTTTTACTACTTTCAAATTGTATTCTTCTCCTCTTTTTTCTTCCTCTTTATATTTTTTTACTTCTTTTAACAACATTTATATAAATATATGATAATGTAGCATAGTTAACTTCAATAATATAACAAACTAATAAATATCGCTCCCCCCCCTCAATGTCTGAATATATGTATATGATATTTAGTTTACATTTTATATGTATACATAGTACAAACGTATATATTTTTTTATTCTTCTTTTCCTTTTCTTTTTCTCTTTTTATATATATATAAATCTATTTATATTAACTTTTCATAGTTATAATTATTGTTATTATTAGTAAATTATCCTGAAATGTACATATTTTCAAGAATGTCTCTATCAGTTACGCCTAAACTTCTGTCCCTACAGAATAATAGCAATTTACCAACTTCTTTAACTACCATATAATCGGCATTGATTAATTTATTACCAACTAAGTCAAGTAATCCAATTATATTACCTAAATTTTCAATATCATTTAATACATTCACCCATTTCATTAAATCTCCATAAAATTCTGCTCCTGATATATTGGTATACCATGTATGCAATAAAATTCCACTAGATTTATTTGTAAATTGATTCCTAATATCTTTCAAATATTCATATCCATTCAATTTCTTCTCATTACCTGTACGTTTACTTATTTTACCTTTAACAAATAAATAACCCCAAATAACCATTAACATATATCCAATCATATAACTACGGAAAAATAAATCAGCATCTGGTAAATAATCATACTGATATTCAAAATTCGAATCTTGTGGTGATAAAAACATTTCAAATAATGATAAATAGCATTGTACAACAGAAATTTCACAATGTCGAGTTTTACTCCATTCTATTACTCTTTGTTTAATAGAATTTCTTTCAATATTTGATGATGGTTTAACATTCATTCTCCATGGCGCTCCACAAATTATAAATATATCATAATGTGAAATTGACATATAAATATGTGCTAAATGATATGCAATACATTTACATCTTGTATCTGATGTAGAAAATTGTGATGAATTCCCTAAAAAATTCAAATTATCAATAGCAGTTTTAGATGAACAACATGAATAACCTACATCATTCCTCCATATAGAAAATGCTGCTGTTAATAAATCTCTCCAGTTTTTAGAAACTGTATTAGTAAACTTATCCAATCCAAAAAAAAGTTGTAGATCCCTTTGTTGAATTTGAAATAAGATAGCATTTAATCCTGCAAGTAATATTTTTTTACCAAATGAACTAGTTTTCTGTGCTTTACCATTCATTATATTTTTTAAAACAATTAAAAATTGTTTGGGCCTTTCTGCATTCTTATAATTTTTATTAAATTGATTAAAATTGGATTCCCAAACAGAATCATCAACTGGCATCGGCATTTGAATTTGATGTGAATAAATAAACATCTGATGTCCCATACAAATAGCATCAATTGCATCCATATAAAAACACATAAATGTTGCTCTTTTCATTGATTCTATTTCAATCCATTTATACCAATTTTCATTTATATTATCTGTTGTTGATGGTTCATCACTATTAACTTTAGTTGATGCACCTCCTAAAGTGGGAGATCTTCTTAATAATTGAATAGTAGTACCATGATGTAAATGTGATCTTTCATGTAATTTTCGACTTGAACAATGTTTCTCATAAAATTCCAACATTAATAAACTTTGAATAATCCATATTTCGGCAGGTGGCTGAAAAAATGGTGATGAAAATAATAACCATCTCAAAGGTTCAGAAATTGTATCAGATAATATTTTTGGATGTGATATTTTCTTCTCATCTGGACATGTTATATTATCAACACACATATATAATTTGGAACCTAATACAATCATTGATAATAATAACAATATTGGACTATCTGTTGAATTAAATGTTGGTCTATGTAGCATTGGGAATCTTGGATGAAAAAAATTCCAATATGTTTTCAAACATTTTTCAAATTTAAGTTTTGTAAAATCTGTATTGCCTTTAAGATTAGGAATTAAATTTTCAAATTCCTTCATTTGTTCATCCGTTAAAGTGTATAGCAAATTTTTATTGAATTCATAACCTGGAATATCACTCTCTTGATGACCTTGTGATCTCTGGAAAGATTGGAGATTGTCCTGTTTTCCATTACCTTCAGAGGCTATATAAGGATTTCTTTCATGAATATTTTCTATATTATTTCCATTGAAAATTTGAGAATTGTTTGAGCTAAGTTGATTTTCAATAGTTTTATCACTGAAATACCCATTACTCGATGAATAAGATATTGGAGAATAATCATCATGGACGATAAAGAAATTTTGATTGTTATGATTTAAATTAAAATCGTTTAACTCTGCCAAAAAATTCATATTGCTAGCAGCAGTGTTTGAGTTTTGATTTATGAAATCCATATTATTATTATTATTTAATGCATTCATATTACTATTACTATTACTGTTATTATTATTATTATTATTATTATTATTAAAAGAATTGGAAACATCATTTGAAAAATTTGGATTAATTGATGTATTTGTAGGTTCGGCAAAAGTATTTATACTTGGAGTAATGTTGTTATCAGTGAAAAGCCAGCTAAATAAATTGGGCGTGCTACCTATGTTATTTGTAGTAGGATAATTCATATATGGAGAAGGAGAATTTGATATATTTTGAAAATGTGTGTTATTATTAGTGGTATTCAATGTGTTTAGGTTTTGAGGAGTTGATGATATATTTGATTGTTTTAAAGGTTCATTTAATATCCCGTTATCCAAATTAGTTTGAACAATATCTTTTACCGTTACAGCATTATTTTTAGTTTTAACGTCATTTTTAATAGAATTTGATACAACACTGCTTAAAAATTCAGTTGGCTTTGTAGCTTTCTTTTGTTTCTGAATTTTATTTTCGTGCCTTTTGATATGCCTTACCAATAAATCACGTCTAACAAATGTTTTATCACAACCTGGATGTGTACAATTAAAAATTGTTTTAGGGTTATGATTTAGCTTATGTCGAGAAAGATGTTCTGATCTTTGGAAACTTTTATTGCAACCTGGGAATTTACATTCATAAGGTGGACCTTTTAAAACTCTCTTTCTTCCACGAGACTTAGTAGTTTCAAGTTCGGTATGTGATTTGGTATTAGTATTTAAATCTAAGTTGTTTTTGTTCTGGTTAATTGAAGCTAACTCTTTTTGTGTAAGGATAATCGGATTATCTCCATCCGGAACCATAGAAAGCTTATCGGAAGATTTTGTTTGTTCCATGAATTATTATTTTTTTCTCTGTGGGTATATATAAAATGTGGTGTGGGTGTGTATCAGACAGATACGGTTGTAGTGTATAAGTGTTTGTTATCCAGTGTATGATTTATTAAATATTTGAGTGAACAAATATATATATATATATATATATAAATATATATATATAGGATTCGGTTATTTTGTTTGGATATTACAAAACAGTGTGTATGTTGATTCCCATAAAGCTTTCAGTGAAAAAAAACGGTAAATTTTGTATGCTGCGATGAAATCTAGAAAATAGATGTACCTATTAAGTAAAACCGGAGAAAAAATTTCGGAGTGTGCTTTTTAAAATAATATAATAAGGTCACCTGTCTTATCCTTTGATTGTTGATGGAAAAAAGAAACCAAAATGAATGTCCCAAGTATAAATTTGAAAATATGTGAATTTGATTGAATATTAAATTATGTACGACTAGAACTCTTCAAACGTTTTAGCCGTATAATTTTGCGGAAAAATAAAATTTGCCAAACAGAAAAGGTTCCAGTTTATAAACTAACCGGTGTTCACAAGATACTGTTGTGATGTTAGTGAACTGCCAACTGATATTTAAAGAAAATAGGTTTGTTGGAAGAATAAGCTTTGGTTTTCTGGATGTTTCTCCGTCCTATGCGCAGTTAATCCCATTGGCTGAGAATGTCCGACATTGTGCAGTTAGTTCTTCAATCTGAAAGAAAAATCGTTATGTTTGGGCCTCTGATCATTTGCATCCCGCGGCCATGGATCGTTCAAAGCCAGTTTTGAGATCCGTGGGATGCAAATGGGTTCGCGGGTTTTTTTTTCTTTTTTTTTTCCCATTTTTCCCAAATTTTTCCAGCTTTTTCTTATTTGCCACTGGAGAGTGCCAAACTGGCACAATCACGGAATATTTTCAGACTGGCGGACATTCAACACAACGGCAATGGATCAGGCACATCTTGTAGCTAAGTACAAAAAAGACGGCTTCTTCGACGAAGACAGGAAGGCACTGTTTGATGCATTTTCGTCAAGTGATAACCATGCAACCAAAACCGAGCTAAACAACTTAATCCTCAGCCTAGTTAAAATAAAAATCGAGAAAGACCCTTATCTTCTAACGAAGAACAAAGGTAAGATATCTGCACTCATTCAAACAGAGCTTGTTAAACGACACGTAGAAACATTCAGAGTGAAAGCCACCGCTGCCAAAACCCACAAAGACGCTACAGACAATGCCAGTGCTAAGCTACCAGACGGGTCCAACACAGAAAACGAAATCCTTGACAAGATAAACTCTCTGCTAGACGCTTTTGCTGAACACGCAACCACCAACAGTGAGTTCCAGCAAATAGTTGCAAACAGAATCAGCAGCTGAGCCCCGCGTCACGTGACCGCCTCTCCGAAAACCACCACGGTGCTTTTCCTCTTTTCGTTGTGCCTCCTCCGTTTTTCGTTTTTTTGACAAGTTAGAGATGTTTCCCATTCCATAATCTACTGTAGAGGTTATCCTCTTCGACAACTGGTTTGAACATCGATTTTTTTTTGACTTGGATCCAGCCAATTCTTTGGAGGAACATTTTTCACCCTGCTTTGTTCTTCCCAGTGTTTTTTGGGAGATTTTCTTTACTAAGCATTTAATATATACACTATACCTTTCTTACTAGATTACATAATCTTTTCTTAAAGTCTTTAACCTAGTTTGTTCACTTTCATTAGCAATATATAGTATACTTATATATTATACATACACAGACACACATATATATATGTACGTACATGTATATACGAATATTCTTATATTATACTCCATATACAAAAACTGATATACACAAACTCAAGCTACAAGCATAAAGGAACCATTCATTTATATACAGAAAACAATATTCAACTTGTAATTGTTCGAATATCAACTTTTAAGCTCTATTTTTTTTCTCGTTCTTATACTTTTTCTCCATTCCTTCTTCTAATGCCATCAGAATTGATTCACATGAATAATTTAAAATCAAATTCTGCAAATACCACTAACTTTGATAATAGAAACAACAATAACGAATCTAGTATTAAAAATGAGAGGAACCAGATAACGAAAATCAACAACGGAGATAATATCAATTATAACATGGATATGCATCCAAATAATAACGATCAACATAATTTTGTTAGCAATCCTAATCCGGAATTAGATTGTTGTGTGGATACCGAAACTTTTAACCAATTATTAGAATGCTGTTTTGATCCATCACATTTAAATCCTTCTTATTACGAGGAAATTGATTTGAATACGTCAACTAACAATCAGAATCTAAATGAGTGTCATAATCATTGTCATGATGGTATAATTAATGAAACTTCATCAATTGAATCTTTAGGTGTTAAAACTCCTGCTTTTACTTCAAATACTGTACCTGATGATATTTTAATAAATTGTTGCTCTCCTATTGACCTTAATCCATGTAATCATGATAATAAAGACATTAAATCGAATTTCTTCGATAACACAAATGATAAAAATACGGCTGATATATCAGAAATGGTAAATTTAAACAATTTTTTTTCTTCATGCTGTAATGACCCATCAATTAATTTTAATGATAATGATAAACATTTATTTCATAATAAAAATTATATTCCTACATTACCCGAAGTTCCAAATCAAGTTCATTTAAATCAAAATTTGAATAATATAAGTAGTTTGAGGGAATCTTTGAAAAGTTCTCATAATATATCAGATTCTAAAAATCATCATCATCATTTATTACATTTACATCATCACGATCCTTCTGATTCTTCAAAATCACATACTCATGATATAATATACCATCATCATAATTCAAATGGGTGTGCACACAACAATCATGCAAATCACCATCACCATTTACACTTCCAGGATCAAATTAATGGTCAAAAAATAAATCATAATTTCATATTACCTGACTGTGAAATCAAAAAGGAACCTATAGAAACTAGCAATCTAATTACGTACAATAATAATGATAATAATAATAGCAACAATAACAACATTTACGACCATCATGAAATATCAAATAATAATAACAATAATACTAATAATAATAATAATAATCAAAATCTTTCTGATACAAATTGTGTTGATTTTTTAACCTCTTCCATATGTAATTTTGATCATGATTTGAAATTTAATAGAACAAAAAATGATGGAAATAATAACGAATTACCAATTAAAGTTAAAATGGAAAGTCCCGAATCACTATTTTCAAGCTCAATATGTAAATGGGATCATTGCAATACCAAAGTTGATTCTGAAGAACTAAATAAACACCTTTTTGAAAGTCATTTACAATACCTTCCACTCTCTCCTGATATCGTTACAAATAGTAATGGACATACAAGTATCCACTGTGGATGGGATCAATGTGATTTTACAACTGATGAAATTGATAAATTTTTAGAGCATGTTCCTGAACATACAGAGAAACATATATCAATTGGATCAACCTCAAGTCAATTAAATAATAACAATAGCTCTGATGAAAGTATTGGTAACGTTTGCAAATGGGTAGATTGCAAATCAGAAACTGAATGTGGACAAGTTTTTGAAACTACAGGTGAGCTAACAGATCATATAATCAATGATCATATACCATCTGGTAAGTCAAGTTATGTATGCTCTTGGAAAGATTGTAGTAGATGTGATAAACCGTTTACTCAAAAACAGAAACTTATTCGACATCTGAATACTCATACAAAACACAAACCATTTGAATGTAATGTATGTCATAAAACTTTTTCACTTGAATTGATGCTAAAACAGCATATGAGAATACATACAGGTGAAAAACCATACAAATGTGATATATGTGGTAAAACTTTTAAAACTTCATCGAGTTTAACTATTCATTTGAGAATTCATACAGGTGATAAACCAATGGTTTGTAAAATTTGTGGTAAAAGATTTAATGAGTCATCTAATTTGAACAAGCATATGAAAATCCATTTTAGGAAATTCAAATGTGAAAAATGTTTGAAAAGTTTTGACTGTTGTGAAAAGTTCGAAAGGCATCAACAGCTTTGTAGAAAGTGGGTAAAACCATAAAATGGACTAAAATATAGAAAAAGACTGACAACCAAAACATTGAATATTTATTTATATATATATATATATATATATATATTTCTTTTTCCCTATTCCGTTATACAACAAATACAAATATATATACTATAAACAAAAAATATAATTCCATTAAGCAGAAATGACTGTACATAGACTTATAGATCCAACCCATAAAATCAATTATCATTTGGGAAAAATGAATCCACCGAGCTGCCTAAATAAATACGTAATTGTTGTTTTGTACATGGCAACACTTTGCACTTAACCATAGGCACACCTGCTTTATCATAAGCTTGAAATCTGTGACAACCACCGAATGCAAAATATTTTTTAACACCTTTCTGTGAAACGCATAGTACGTCAATAGGTGGAAGTTCCCCAGATACAATATCGGCTAACTGACAAGTTTTCGAAGCAGTTGGATTGCCGTTAAGGGTGTTTACCATTGTATCAATTTTTTCGTTGTCTAGTACAGGCATTATTGGCCTTATAATATCGGATAACGGTAAAAAATCTATTTTACCAAAGTTTCTTGTTTGTAAAGACATTATTTGTGTGTGTTTCTGTTTCCTTCAACGATAAAAAAAAGTAAAGAAGAAGAAGTGAAGCCAATAAAGGGAGGAACACACAGAAAGCGTTTAACGGAGTTAAATAGCGTTTCCAGTAGATGACATCCACCGTTTGCTTATCAATCGCTGTCAAAAATCCAGAGCGCTATTTTTTTCGTACTTTTCGTTAATGTTTTACAAAATGATAAAAATATACACAATATACAAAAGTATATATATAATGGTATAGCCAGCTATCTCTATAGTGATAAGGTATAGTAAAAGGTATTTCCCATTTTATGTGATAATGCATCGAATCTTGCACGCATTTCCATATTTCTTCTACCAATCACCGTCACTTTCATCATCCGATACTGCAACTTTGGCTTTCCTGGAGTTCAGAGCAGCAGCTAAAGCGTCGGCAAGACTTGCAGGTTGACCACCGTTTCCTGGATTAGGTGCAGAGGAAGTTGTAGTAACGGGTTCTCCACGAGCTTCTTGTAATAAAACACTTGGTTTATCTAGTTGACTTTTGTCGACTTTACGTAACCCTCCCACACCTCCAGCACCACGAATCGATGCTAATAAAGCACCTCTATCATCACCAACTGCAGGTAAAGCAGGTACTGACGGTTCAGGTGCTGATGCAAACGATGGTGGCGGTGGTGGACCACTTCCCTGTGAAGCATTGAATGATGGCATAGGAGGTGCTGGTGGAGCCGGAACAGCAGCTGGTGGGTTGTTAAATGATGGCATAGGAGGAGCCGGTGGTGCAGGAACAGCAGCTGGTGGATTGTTGAACGATGGCATAGGTGGTGCTGGTGGTGGTATAGATGAATTGTTTGGAATAGCCATTGTAGGTCTTGCAGGCATTGAAGCTGGAGGTTGCTGAGATATCACAGGTGGATTATGTTGTATTGCTTGATTGTGTCCTGGTGGTAATTGAGGAGGACCATTCGACCCAGTAGTAGCATTCCTTGATGGTGGAGCAGGCGGTGCAGGACCTCTTCTTGGTGGTGGTGGTACAGGTGCATTAACCGATCTTGTATTGTTTCCTCCTCTAGAAGGTGGTGGTGGTGGTCCTGCATTACGAGCAGGTGGAGGAGGAGGGACGGAACCTCTTGCTGGAAGTGATGGCACATTGGGCAGAGGACGACCTCCAATTTGTTGTTGTTGTGGTGGTTGATATGGAGGCTGTGGAAGTGTACGTGGTGCAAGTGGTGGTGGGGCATTATGTACTGTGCTTGCCGGTGCAACATTTCTAGCATTATTTATGGTATTATTTGAATCATAGTTTTGATTTGGGAATGTCATCGGAGGTGGTACGTTGTACCTGTGATGTGGGGGCTGTGCAGTATTCGAATCTGTTGCTTGAACGTTTGTTTCTTCGACCGGAGTAGGTGAATTGGAATATGAAGTATCCAAAACTTCATCAATATCACGAATATTATCACTACTACCACCTGGAGGTGGCGGCGGTGGAGGTGCTTTCTTTTTCCTTCCAGACGATGAATTAATAGAAGTAACAGTCGTTGATCTCGATCTTGAGACTGGAGATATTGGTTCAGCCGATGCTTGTGCTTGGTATTGGAATCTTCTTGGAATTGGAGGCTCCATTCCTACCAATGGTCCGCCTTGTTTGGATATGTAATCTTTAATGAATTCTCTATTTTCTGCAATCATATCTTCGGTAATACCCATTGATTCCAATTCTTTGTAAAATGATCTCCATTCAGGAGGTGGTTCGTTATCGTAATATAAGATACCTTTCGACCTTCTCATTCTTTGTTCATTTGAAGGAACATCCGATGCACCTCTATAACCTTTGTTTAAATTATTTTCAGGTTTTTTCCTTGCTTCAACGGCATTGCTATTTTGTAAAGTCAATTTAGAACCGTGTTTATGTTTATTTATTACTCTTTTATAAAAATGCTGAGCATCAGATTTATCATCAAACAAGAAACCAATTGAGCAATTTTCAATTTCAAAACTATGGAAAAATAACCGATCTTGAGAGTACTGTAAATCACACCAAAGTTCTTGATCCCATAAAACACCAGAATTTCCTATAACGTCGACCAACTTGAAGAAGAAAGTATGGCCAATTAAATCGTCAACAAAGACCAAAGCGCCTGTCAATCCCGTCCAGATCCAGTCATCTGAGTCTGGCAATGCTATATACAAACGTATAATAGCTGCATCGATTATCTTGTTGGATGACTTGGGTACCACCCTTTTCACAATTTCCTTATCTTGACTCGACAATGTCATATTGGAAACGGTACTATTCAGCGGATGTCTACTAGCAGCACAGAAAATATGTGAATACGTCTATCCAGTGCCAAACCAGTGTGCCAACCCTCTAACGCTTGTGCAACTCCAAGCAAGAAAACAAAAAAACCCAGGAAAACGAAATCGAAAACGAAAACGAAAACGGGCAACCGAGGAAACTCGCTGTGTGTGAAGAAAGCCTTCTGCCGATGTTGAAAACAGGTCCTTCTCTGCTGCCAAACCTGCACAGCACACAATGTCCGGTAGACAAGGAGGTAAGGCTAAGCCACTTAAAAAGCCTAAGAAGGCATCTAAGGATCTTGACGACGAAGACAAGGCATTTCAACAAAAAATGAAAGAACAGGAAAAAATGAAAAAGGACATGGCAGCCAAAGCTGCTGGTAAAGGTCCTATCGTTGGTGGTGGTATCAAGAAATCCAGCAAGAAGAAATAATCTATATAGCTACATACTATGCATGTAATGTTATATATATATGTATATATATATATGTATATAGACAAATACGACACTACTGAACCTGTAAAGCTTGTATCCTTGACACAGACACACACAGCTGTGTTCAAACTTGAAAGTTCCACTGCACGGAATTGCGATGTGTGTTAATTTTCACGAAAGGTTCGCTTTCAACAAGAGAAGACCACACACAAAACAACACAACGGGACGTAGCCAAGCAGGACCATTTCTGGAGAGTGTAGGGACACAATGCTGACTAAACACAAAATTGTTTTTTTGGGAGATCAAGGTGTTGGCAAAACATCATTGATTACGAGGTTCATATACGATACTTTCAATACACACTATGCAGCTACTGTTGGAATTGATTTTTTATCAAAGACAATGTATTTGGATGATCAGACAATTAGATTACAATTATGGGATACTGCAGGTCAAGAACGTTTCCGTTCTTTGATTCCTTCGTATATTAGGGACTCAACAGTCGCAATAATTGTTTACGATATTACCAATAGAGAATCCTTTGAAGATATTACACGTTGGAGTGATTATGTACGTACCGAACGTGGGGATAATGTTATATTGGTTTTAGTTGGTAATAAATCGGATTTAGAGCACAGAGTTGTTACACAAGAGGAAGCAGAAAACAAAGCAAAAGAACTAAATTTTAATATTTTCATGGAAACAAGTAGTAAAAACGGTTACGGTGTTAAAAATCTATTTAAAAAAGTTGCTAAACTTCTACCAACTGGTGATGCATCTAAAGATGGCGATTCAGAAAACAATGGTAATAGTAACGGTAATTCAGATAACACTCAGACTATAGATATATCCACAGGTGGCTCTAGCTCGAACCAAAACACAGACTCTTGCCAATGTTAAGCCTAGCCCTTATTCAAATTTCCATACAGTGTTATTATATTACTTTCAGTATATATATATATATATTGTATGCACTGTTTTCGTAAGATCTTTTATATATATAAGAAAAAACATAGTTGACGACCTGTTGGTGGTCTATAATAACCCGTTTCTTCCTTCTTCAAGAAATAGGGAAAAAAACATAATACGGCTAGGCTGATATAACTGTAACAATATGTATAAAGTGTGTATATAATGTATATATATATATATTTATGTAATGGAAAATCGAAGAAGTATAAAAGTTGAATTTTAAAACAAACGTAAATATATAAAATGGATAAAAAGAAAATATTTCTTTATCATGACGGATAATTTTTTTTCCTTGGAATGTGTTTTATCTAATTAATCAATAAAATAGAATAAAACGAAATAAAATAAAATGAAATAAAATAAAATAAAATGATTTGTATATTTATAAATACGTGGGAAATCATAAATATTTGGATAAGCCTTTCAGTCTATTAGCAGCATCGACTAACACCTCGTCATCTTTACAAACAGCAAATCTTAAACAGTCTGCCATAATATGTGCATCTTCTTTAATATAGAATTCACTAGGTGGTATACTGACTACACCAAATTCTTCGATTAACCAATATGCCAATTTGAAGTCCCTTGGTTTGTCTTTGATTAAATTAGGCCATTCTAATTCTGGCATCTTCACTTTCTTAAAATTGACTAAAAGGAAGTAACCACCTTCAGCTTTTGTATAAGGAATATTTAATTCATCGAAAACTGATTGAAGAATTTTATATTTGTTCCTGTATTCATCATTCATTTTTTTATAATAACCATTTGAATCGGCTTCTGTAATTGCATTGGATACAGCAACTTGTAATGGGGCCGGTGTTGAGAAACAAATTCTAGTATGTGCAGCTTTCACATACGGTATTAATTCTGGACTGCCAACAATCCATCCAATTCTCCAACCTGTTGCAGCAAATGTTTTACCTGCAGATCCAACAAATAAAGTACGACGTCTAATCTCTTCATCTTCAGATGTATAAATTCTCGGAAATTTATCATCATCGTTTTCTCCATAATACAAATTTTCATAAACTTCATCACTTAAAATAACAAAATTATTTTTAACAGCTAATTTACCAATCTTGTTTAGCTCATCTTTTGAGAAAACTTTTCCAATTGGATTATGAGGTGTATTGATAACAATCATTTTAGTTTTATCAGTAATTGCGTTTTCTAATTCATTCCAGTCAATAGAATATTCATTGGCGTCAACAATTCTTTCATCAAAATCTTGGGGAGGATTCAATTTAACGTAAACAACTTTACCACCTGGCATTTCAATATTTGAAATATATTGGTCGAAGAATGGTTGAAAAACAATAACTTCATCCCCGGGTTCAATAAACCCGAAAAAACAACTCAACATACCTTCATTTGCACCGGTTGTTACAATAATTTCACTATTACTTAATTCTCTATTTAATTTCTTTGAGTAATGTTTTCTTAAAGATTCAACCAAAACGGGTTTACCATTGGGAGTCGCATATTGATTATCCAATGCATTATCAAAAGCAGCTTTTGCTGAGTCAATCGTAAATTTTGGTGGGGAATATGAAAAAAATCCTTGCCCTAAATTTGCAACTTTCTCTCCACTGCTTGCCTCTTTTGCAGCAGCTGTTTCGTTGATCAACGACCAGATATCTTTACCAGATAATGAGAAATATGGATTATTCTTAGGCAAAATACTTTTACTCATATTTCTAATTGACTGTTTATACATTAGACCAAAGGGGAAAGAGGGGGAAAAAGAAAAAAGTAATACCAGAGTAGAAACAAACCTCCCAAAAACCCAAACAGTTGGTGACTCAACCTCGAATCACAGATAACAAACTTGGAGATCGTCCAGATAAAAGAAAACCGTTTCTCTTTTTCACCACTATATGCGCCACAGTTGCCGGTCACGTGCACACGCTGTGTGTGTCTGAAAAGGGTAATAAAGGGATCATGAATCAGTTTAGCATTGTGAAAACTTTTCAGTTTTGGCCAGCTCTGCTACGGTTCGTTGTTTGTAGCGGTTTGTGCCCTTTGCTGCTGTTTTTTTTGAGCCAATATAATAGACGGTGGAAGATGCATACGCCGTTTGAGACTTCGTATACCGTTTTGGATTGGTCAATTTCCAGGAAACACAGAATTCTATACCCGTTTATTGAGAAATTGATATCGCATGATTTAAAATACAATCAGACATATGCTAACCCGTATAACCGATTCAACGTTTCAAAAGATACATTGGATGAAGAAACATTTGAGTACTGGTATGATAATGATGATTATGATAATGACGGATGTGATAGAAATATAGACCAAGACGATTTAGACGCTGAACAATCAAAACATAAGAAAAGGAAACGAGAGTACAAAGACGAATATGAGGACGAAGGTGAAAGTAAGGCTGATAAAAAAGATAAAGCAATAAAAAAAACTGATGAACTTTTAAAAAATATGCATGATACACAGTTATACAATGATTTAAATATATCTAACGAGTTCAATTCCGAGGAAATACTTTTTTTGAGGAAACAAATGGCTATTTCAATCAGTAATAGATCTACAAAACCGAGAAGAACAAAAGACAACGCCATTACCGATTATAGAAATGCGAAAACTGAAATATTAGGGCTAGAAAATAAACTTCCTAAATATAGAGTTTATACATCCGAGAATGGTGGTAATTTATCATATTTAAAATATATGAAATATGTTACTGAAAATTTATTTTACATAACACTATTAAGAGGTGATTATAAAAGATGTTTTAAGTTCTATTCTCTTTTATTGAGAACTTTTGACGTAGATTATCAACAGCTTTGGAATTTTGGGGTTTTCATTTTGAATGAATTGAATGTCGAAGAATATAAAGAGAAAATCAAGTCATTTTGTGAAGAGAACAATATTGAGCAAACACCTAAACTGAGTGAAGAAACGATTAGATTGTTATCAAATATGAAAAATATCAATTTGATTAACTTTGTAGACAATATTGATGAGAAATCCGATGTTGAAATGTTTAAGAAAATAACCAAAGAACATTTTAACCATAGTACAATGAACGAAACTTCAATAAAATTCTTAAGGCTATTGATTAGAATATCTAAAAATCAAAATCCGTTAACCGGTATGTTTCCAGAACAGTCATATGCACCAGGTAGTTTATTGATATCAGAAGCTGATATAAAAGCTGAAAATGACGCTGAGGAACGTCAATCTGCTAACCAGGGTGATGATTCTGTGAGTTACAATAGGAATGTTTCAAATACACGAACAGGAATCAAAAAGGAAGAAGATAGAACAGATGCTGAGATTTTAGATAATAAACTGGACGATGAAGCCGACGAAATTTTAACAGAATCGGAAACTGAAGAAGAAAATGCTAAAATTAAAGATGAAGATTTATCCGATCCGGACGTAATTTTTGAATCAAGTAGTGATTCCAATGAGGAAGAAGATGAAGAAGAAAAGGGATCCAACGATGATAAAACAAAGAACGTGCAAGGGCAGAAAGAAAACACAAATAATCAATCCATAGAAAAGCAACCTATTGTTATAAAGAAAAATGTATTTACTTATAAAGAGAAACTACCTTACGAGCCAACCTTTGTTACGAAAATGAGAAGACATACAGCGCCTATTCATCGACATGGATCGAAATATCGTACTCCGATGTTTACAGTTACTTATTTATGGAAGTATTTACAATCTGGAAATTTCAGTAAATTGAATGATGAATTAAAGCCATTATTATTGACCTTGCCGACTGTTAATGATGCCAAAATTTTATTAATGGATTTAATTAATCAAATGATCAAATTAATTAGTTATTTAAGTAGTAGCAATGGTGAAAACAATGCTATAACCAACGAGAAAGTGAATGCAATGTATGATGAAATGTTGAATACATTAAGTAAATGGAACGACGTGTTCTATTATAAGGATAAACGTAATAAGAAGAGGAAGTTTGATAAAAATATCAAAAAATTTGATAATATGGAAACGATTGTTGAATGCATGCAATTATTGAAACAGTGGGTTGATCATTGTTTAATCAATCGAAAACAGACAATATCTCCAAATGACAACGATAACTCAGATGTTGAATCCGATAGTAATGAGTCTGATGGAAACATGACAAGCGACGCAGATGATTATTTAATTGGGCAAGATTTTACAACCCAAGAACAAGAAGAAGATCAAGAAGAAGAGGAGGAGGAGGAGGAGGAGGAGGAGGAGGAGGAACGAGGACATGATATAGAAGAAGATCCAGAAGATGACGCTGAAGCAGACGGGGAAGATCCTGAAGATGCAGAAATCAGGGAAGAGATGGAAAGACTCATGGGATATCTGTAGTTGCAGAATGTGTGTAAGTGTTGTATATGTACACAAATTTACTAGTAGAAGCGATAAACGAGCGATCGCACTTTGGGATACGTAATCCTCAACAAGGGTAATAAGAGTTAAAAAGAGAAGGGTTGTGTGCATAATTGGTTTTTCTTCTGAGATTTTCTGTTTACTGTAGGGTCAAGTTAGAATATTGAGCAATGAATATATCTAAGGCAAAAAAAATATTAATTGGATATTCAATAACTAGTACATTGTTAACATTTTATCATTTACTACAATTATATGAAGAAAGTGCCAATTTTTATGTATTGGGTACATTATTATCATATAATGGACTAACATTATTTATTTGTACAAATTTTATTATATCATGGACATTAATTATTGGTACTATATTACAAAATATAATATTTGGAGAATTAAGATTAATTGAACTAGAACATTTATATGAAAGATCGTGGAGGAGTATTGTTAGTTTATTAATAACAGGATTTACACAATTAAGTCATGAAAATTCACTTTTTTTAATATTTCTTGGAAGTAGTTTATTATTTTTAAAAGTATTTCATTGTATAATTAGTGATAGGTTAGATGGATTGATTCAAAGGTATCATTCACCGAATGGAGAAAATAATGAATATTCAGGTAAATTAAATAAAATTATATTTAATAGAATTATAGTTACATTAATTATATTTATTAGAATTGATTACATTATTATGAAATGGTGTATTGACGAATCATTTACTAATAATAGATATGTTTTATTAGGTATATCATTTGAATTATTTTTTGAAATAATGCAATTATTAAATTCTATTGTTAAATTTTTATGTAATATCTATGAAATTAAATATTTAATTAGGAATCCAGATGAAGATAAATGGTGGTTAAAAATATGGATTGAAACAATATTTAAATTTTTAAGTGATATAATTACAAGTATTGCAATAATGTTAATGTTCACGATATTTTTATTTATTGGAGTTTTCTTATTTCAATTATTAACAACTTCATTTTATTCATTTTATGATACAGTTCAGAGTGGTAAAAAAATAGTTTTATTAATTAAAAACCAAATGAGGATAAAATCTATTTTGTTAACGCCAACAACTGAAGAGATCAAGCAAGCAGAAATTTGTATTATATGTAGAGATGATTTAGATTATGAGAATATTGAATCGACTAACTTAAAGCCAAAGAAATTGATATGTGGTCATATATTACATGATAGTTGTATCAGAAGCTGGTTAAATATGTCCACGTTGTGTCCAACATGTCGTAAAGATGTTACCAAAATTGACAAAAATGCTAATAATAACAACAATGTTAATAATAATGTGGTTCCTATAGCTGATGTAAATGATAATGTGGTAAATGAAGAGAATCAAATAAGGAATATTGGAAATGAAGAGAATCAAATAGAGGATGAAAGATTAAACGAAGATTTGAATTTGGATACACGAGAAGAAGATTATTTTCAAGTAGACAATTATTTAAATAATCATGAAGATTTACCAAATGGAGACATGCAAAATGAAGAATTACCAAATGGAGACATGCAAAATGAAGAATTACCAAATGTGGTAAATAATGGGAGAAGAGGGACCAGTATTTTGAATCGATGGAGAAGGAATTTAAATTATTTTATACGTGAAGATAGAAATGAAGGTAACAATGAAGGTTGTGTTAGGTTAAGATTATCACCACATAATGAAGTACCAGAAGGATGGACGGTTGTTCCATTGACAGAAGAAAATGGAATATATTATGCAACGGAAGACGTGATTATTGAAAAGAAATCACAACAATGAAAAGTAAATAAGTGAATGACGTTATGTTACCCCCTAAGAATTTTTTTTATTTAATGGATTAAGTAAGAGATATATAATTTATATAATACAAATTTAGAATACAACAAAAAAAGGAGGGAAGGAATTATTTCTGTTTATTTCTTTCAACTTTTAATAATAAAGCTTTGTTAATATGAGGTAAAACACCACCATAAGCTATAGTTGCTTTGATCAAAGTATCTAATTCTTCATCACCTCTAATAGCTAATTGTAGATGTCTTGGAGTAATTCTTTTAACTTTTAAATCTTTAGCGGCGTTACCTGCTAATTCCAAAACTTCAGCAGTTAAATATTCCAAAACAGCAGCTAAATAAATAGCAGATTTCGAACCAACTCTGATTTTACTTTGTGCAGTTTTCTTTAAATATCTTTTAATTCTACCAACAGGGAATTGTAAACCAGCTCTAGCCGAGTGAGATTGGGTTTTAAGATGGCCATCTTTTGCACCACCTTTACCTTTACCTTTACCTTTACCACCGATTTTTCCTGACATTAGTGATGTTTTGCTGATAAATGAACAAACAAACAAATAATCAAACAGAGAAGGGAAGAGAAGAGAAGAGAAGAGAGAAAATAAATAAATGTAAAGAGAAGCAAAAGGCGTCAACAAGGGGGCAAAACAGGTAAAATAAAATAAAATAAATAAAATAGATAAAACAAAACAAAACAAAACAAAACAAACGAGAAAAACAAAACAAGATCACTCGTTCAGCAAATTTTCGAGCCACGAATTCGTCGCTGTGCGTGGCGTAGGCGTCAGTGTCGTCGTCGTCGTCGCGGCGGGTCGGTCGGCGCAGACCGCTGGCTTATTATTTGTGGCGGTGCTAATATTTGTGGCGGTACTATTGTTATTGTTATTGCTATTATTGAATGAATCATCTGCAAGATGTGTTGGAAGTGACAAATGGGGCTGGCATTTGTGAGTGGAAGAATAACTGGTGGGTTGCTGCAAAGTAATACGACGTGGTGGAGGCAGTACTTTGCTGTTTGTTGGAGCTGTAGCTGCCCTTTGTAGCATTGGATTAGCATTTACTTGCATTGGCTGTTGAAATGATAATGTAGGTACAGATAATGAATGTTGTGGATCATTGTTATAATTTGGATCCATCATTAATGCAGATGTTGGCATTGCATTGTTAGAATTCGTAGGTGTAGTAATTGGATTTGAATTACCTTGAAAATATATGTTCATAGGTGATAATGCCATCGAAGTTGTATGAATCGGTATCCCGTTACTATTGTAGTAGTTTATATATGTCATTGGAGATATAGGTGGTGGTTGTAATTGCATTTGTTGTTGTTGTTGTTGTTGTTGTTGGAATTGTTGCTGTAATTGCTGCTGCTGCTGCTGTTGTTGCTGTTGCTGTTGTTGTTGCTGCTGCTGTTGCTGTTGTTGTAATAATCGCATGTGTGGAGATACACTGTTTGGTGGAGTGTTGTTAAATTTAAGATCGGCTAATGGAGTTTTAGGTAACAGTTCAATTTTCTGTGATGGCATCAAAGATTGTAAATGGATTGGCTGTTGCATTGATTGATATTGTGAATATAAATGATTTGGCATTTGCTGTTGTTGCTGAAATGAAGAGAAAGGTTGTACAGGATGTTGGTGAATCATACTAGTTGCAGAAGTTGGAGTTAATCTAGTTGTATAAATATTACTATTTAAATTATTACTGTGCTTATCATCTAAATTATTATTCCTTTTCTGTTTCTTTTTAATATTTTGATCATTTGAATCATCTTTCTCAGAATCATATTCATTATGATGTACAGTTTGTTTATGTTGTCTTAAATTATCTAGTCTAGAGAATTTTTTTAAACAAAATTTACATTGAAATGGACGTTCACCTGTATGTTTCCTAATATGTCTAGCTAAATGTTCAGATCTAGTAAATATCATATTACAGCCTGCATAACCGGTACATTTGAAAACTTTACCTTGTTTCTTTGGTTGTATGTTATTTGACATTTGCTTGATCGACGTCTGTTTATCTTTAAATTTCATTAGTATATAGATATATATATAGTATTTGTAGTTGGTTATTTTCTGTTTGTTTTTCGATCATAAATTTTTCTTGTATTTCCAAAGAAACAAAACGGAAAAAAAAATCAAAGGAAATGAAATGAAAGGAAAGTAGAAAAGGAAAGGAGAGGAAAGTAATGTAAAGTAAAGGAAAGGGGAGTTATCTCGTATTTGTTTATTGTTTTAATGCAAATATTATATCCAGTAAGTAAATAGATAAATATCCATATATCTACCTATCAATATGTGTAGTCTATCTATAAAAAAAATGTAGTGTAGATGCCGTTATGCAAGTGTCTTTGGATGTATACAATTAAGTATATACAGCATGTAAGTTAAGAGATCCAAATATAATGTGTGTACAGAGGGAGAGAAACCGTGTGTACGTCTTACTGTCTGTCTGTCTGTCTGTGTTGGGGTCTGTTTGGTTGATGAAATGTTGTATATAATATACTGATATATATATTATATATATTGTATATATAGAATACTCCGATATTCTACCTGTGGACACAGTACTTGAGCAGCGTGCAAAAGCAAAACAGTGTTGTTCCAAGTCAACAAGTGGTTGTTGTTACGTCGCAGCACACCGCGAGCAAAACCGGCGATCTGCCCCCAGCGCTGCAGCTGTTCCCAACTCAAAAAAACGCAAAAACACAATAAAGTGGCCCTCAACACCGCTCCTGGCCTGCTCCGGCGGCCACACTTAAACAGCTGCCCGTGCAAGGTCTCCCTTCAGCGGCTGCTCGGGCGCCAGCCAGCTCCTAGCAATCCAGCTGCTAGCAAGCTACTTGCCAGCTAGCTGCCCTTTCAGCCACCACCAGCAGGCGCAGAACGCACACTTGCCCCCGTCGGCAACCCCCGTGGGAGCGCCCAACCGCCCAATGCACACCCCCGACTGAAAACAAAACAAAACAAACAGAACAGAACGAAACAAAACCAAACCGAACCAACAGAAAAATCAAAACACAACAAAAACACGCTAAGCAAACCGTTTCAGGCACACACAGCATCCCCCAGAGTGGTGCGATTTCACGCAGGGGGCCTCCCTCCCCCCAGCACGCACCAAACGCACCAAACGCACAGCACACACCGCAGTCCTGCAAACTGCGCTATTTGCTCCCTCTCTGCCCCCTCGCTGCCCGCTCCTCGCCCCTGGCACGCCGCTTCCCCCCTCGGCCCCCTGCCCCTGCACCCCTGGCCAGCGCGCCTTGGCTCGTCTCTCCCATTTCTTTCGCTTTCTTCCCGCGCCCGCCCAGTGCTGCGTAGCGTAGCTCTATGTACACAAAGGAGCGGAAATTTACTTTTTCTTCCCCGTCCCCGTCCCCGTCGCCACCGCCACCGCCACAGCCATTGAAAAAAAAAAAGCAAAAAAAGCAAAAAGCGAGAAATGAAGGACGCGGGCAAAACGCGGGAACATAAGAAAAAAAAAACGCGCCCAACGCGTTCCTCGTTTTCTGCCTCTTCACGTCCTGCGGTCTTCTGTTTGGATGTTCACACACTGAAGACACCAGGACTAACAAACCATTGATTTCCATCTCCCAAGTATGGACAATCAAACAGATAAACCCCAACTCTCTAGATCATCTTCTTCTGCTTCCCTTCAAGAATACATCCAATCTCAACAACTTCTCGAAAATGAAGCGAGAGATATAATGCCATATGATCATTCAAAATGTACTTACGATAAAGGGCCCTTACGTCAGCAATTGTACGCTTGTTTAACATGTTACAAAAATTCAGGTAATTTAAACGGTATATGCTACGCTTGCTCAATTAACTGTCATACATCTCATGAACTTGTAGAACTATTCACAAAGAGGGGGCAAACATGTGATTGTGGTACCTCACTATTTGAGAAAGTTAATAAACCTTGCTTTTTAAGGTATCCTTTGATGAGTAGTTTAAACACTAATCAGTTCACTTATGATATACCTGATTCAAATAATATTTATAATCATAATTTTAAAGGTAATTTCTGTTCGTGTGATTTACCTTATAATCCTAAAACAGATTCAAATATGCTACAATGCATATTCGGTAAACAATGTCAAGAAGACTGGTATCACGAAGAATGCTTAATGGGTTTAAAACCTGGTATAATTAATAGAAGGAAAACTAAACCTATTCATAAACTTACAATCAAAGAAAATAAAAATATAGACTCTTCAGATTCTGAAGATTCAAACGATTCTGATGACGATTTACTTCCATTACCAGGATTCCCAAACCTGGATACTTTCGACTCCATTATCTGTTGGAAATGCACTAAATTATATGCTCAAGACTTTAATGAACTGTCGAGTTTTCTAAACTGTGAAAAAATTTTACATATACCTTCCGTTTCTTTCGATGATAGACTATCGAAAATTAATGGCGTTAAACGTTTAAAAAAAAATTATCCTTACACACTATTTTTAAAAGAAAATTTTAAATCAGTTTTATCAGATTACATATCCGATTCTAATAACGAGAATACAAAATTATCAAAATTTTTAAATAAATTCAGCTTCCTATATCTAGATGATCCAGTGTATTTACCTGACGAAGATAGTAATACCGATTCTTCAGTTTATCAATTAGGTATACAAGAATTGAAAAATTTGCCAAATGATAAAGCAATATTAGGGCTGAAAGCTTATAATGATATCAAATCAAAACTAACAGATTTCTTAAAACCGTTTGCAGAAAATGGGAAAATAGTCACAGAAGATGAAGTCAAAGACTTTTTTTCAACAATTAAAAAATAATACTCAGCTGGACATGTGCTTTTCATACTATTTAAAATCTCTTTCTTGGCCTTTTTTTCTTCTTATTCTTCTTAATTATACGGTGTATTATGTCTAGATCTACCATTAGTTCTTATATTCTCGTTATTTGAAACTGTCGAATTCCTCTTTTCTAATTCATTATTTAATATTTGTAAATATCCTTTCCAAACACTTTCATCGTTCTTCATTTTTTGAATTTTGTCTTCATAATATTGTTTCTTCTCTTTAATAGAATTTAAATGTATATCATTGAAAATACCTTTGGAATCATTCTCTAATTGTTTATTTATTTCATCAATTTTTTTAACAACTAATGATAATTCCGCTGCTTTATTAGACATTTCTTGATATTCATTCCTAATTAAACTACTTTCTTGCTCATTTTTTTCAATATCTTCTTTTAATTTCTCAACCTTCTTTAAAAGTTCTTCAGATTTATTATTTGATTCAGATTTAATTTCAACTTTATCTTCTTTATATTGAGCTAACCTTTTATTCAATTTTTCATTAGTATCTTTCAATTTATTAAATTCAATATTATTACGTTCTTTAACTTTATTCCTACCTTCAATTAAAACTTTTAAATCTCTATTTTTCTTAAATAACTCACCACATTTTTCATTACCTGAATCTAAAACATTTTGTCTTTCAGTTTCATCTAAATGAATCCAATTAAGTAAATATGTCGTTTCATTCATCCATTTATTCATTTCTTCTAACATTTTCATAATTAATATAGTTAATTTACTTTGATATTCTTGGTATGAAAAATATTTCGGTATATATTCATTGAAAAATTCTTCATTATCATTATTATATTTGATTTTTTTATTATTATGCTCATTATTTAAATTTTTATTAATTTGATCATTTTTCACATTATTGAAAAATTTATATTTATTAATTTCTTCAATATCTAATGTATTGTTTAATGTATATTTAAAATTTAATTTATTTTTAATTATTTCAATTATATCTTTATTAATTAAATGTGGTAATTTGGTTTCAATATTTGATTCATATGGATATGTATTATTAACTGGATCAATTAACCAATCAATTACTTTATTGGATACAGGTGGCATAGTTGAAGGTAAATCAACTTTAACATTATTTAAAGATCCAATGCTTAATAAGATTAATAATTTATTGAAATCTTCTTTTGAAATATCATTTGCTTCTTTATCTTTAATTTGATTTTGTTCATTTAATCTTGTATTCCTTTTGTTTTTTTGATTTTGAAAACCTTTATATTCACTATTATCAAATAATGATAAATCCAAATTTAAATCATATTTTAATTCCCATTCATAATGTTCAAGTGATTCAATTATTATTGGTTTAATTATAGGTATTTTATTATTTAAATTTTTTGTTATATCATTGAAATCTATAAAATTGGAATCTAAAGTTATAATTAAATCACTTTTCAAATCTTCAAAATTTAATAAATATTTTAATTGTGATGACAGTATAAGATAAACATTCAATTTTTTATTTTTTTTCTCATTTTGTAATTTAATAAAATCTTCATTATTTTTAGATAATTTAGGTATATATTCTTCATTATGTTCCCTTTCACGTTGTTCATCCAGTTGTTGTTGAAGTAATTGTTTCTCAGCAGATGGTGGTCTACCAGTTTTCTTTTTCTTTTTATTACTACTATTACTATTACTATTACCATTATTTTTCTCAGGTGATGATGATCCACTTTCAAATATATTACTTATCTTCTTTGAACGTCCAGAGTATTTCTTTTTAATATTGTTGCTTGATATATTTATAATAGGTGAAGGTGTTGATCTACTACTTGAATTTTCAGATTCAGTATTTTCTTCCTTATTGAAATCAAATGATCCATGATTATCATAATACAATGAACTACCAGAAAATCTATAATATTGTAAACCAGATTTACCTAATAGAAAAGATTCAATTAAATCTAATTCTTTGGAATTAGAACCACAAATTACAATAGTTTTCCTTACGTCTTTTGTAATCAAACTATCCAAAATTTCACTAACATAATGATATTTATATGATAATCCAAGTACATTCTCTTTAGAATTTAATAATAATAAATTCCTTGGTATATAATGATCAACTAATAACGTTGGATGATTTATAACTTGCTTAACATTGAAAATGAATGCATTAATCATTGAATCATCATCCATTTTCTTATCATCGCCAATCTTAATATCTCCATCTTGATCGGTATCTTCTAATTTAACTTGATTAGTAACACCGTTTTCAAAACCTTCACCTTTCGACAATGTATCCAAATATGACAGAATATGAGTTTTATGTAATTGAACAAGGATATCAATAAGTGATTTCTGATAAACACTTTGGCCAATAGGCAAGAAATAAACAGGTTGTTTCTCCCTTTTCTTCTGTTCAATATATACCATCTCCCTGTTCTCACCTATCCAAAACGGAGTCCCCAAACAAAACAGTGGCACAAACCAAAAGGAAGAAAGAGCTACTAAAATAGTTAACAAAAAAATAGCCGTAACGTGTGAGAACAAAAAAAATTGACACTTTGAACACTTTCACATTTTTTCAGAAAAATGCATTTACTTTACATATCGGAAACGTAGCTATACATGTGTGTGTATATATAATGTTTATAAACTGATGTACATGTGAGTGGGTGTGGACTGTATAATCCTTTTCTTCCATATATGCCCTTTTGTCTCTTCTCCCAAAAACCTATTCAAGATGGGTTCTGTTCCAATGTCTGATGTACTCGTGAAACCCATGTGTTTTATCACCACGTAAAAAGCACGAATTGCATCCATCGTATGGACACCGGAATCCAATAGTTTGGCTCCAACTATTTTTCCCAAGCTTATAGGATATGAATCCTGCTGTTGGTAATTTGGCAAATTCACCTGTTGAATTTATCCCGTGAGTATTTATTAAATGACCACGATAACATGAATTATTTCTCTCATAAAACAATGAATCGAATCTTTTGTTATCAGATATTTTACAAAATGGGCATAACGAAGGATAGTCACGTTTCATTTTTTTACCATTTTTATTCACTTGAACGTCGTTTAAATACCTTTTGACTAATGGATCATATTGAGTTCTAACATCCGATTGAATATATTTATATTTTGGGTCTCCATTATTCAATGCAAATGTTAGATCGTAGCCGTTTGGTGAATTGTACTCTTGATATGATTTAATATTGGGTAGTTTAAAAACAATCTGTTTGGAGCATCCATAAGCATTTCTAGAAACTTTAAAACATCCATTACATTTATGTTTGGATTTTGTAATATTTGGTAAATCTTCAATACTGTTAAAAACTGTTGGAAGACAGTTATCGGGGATAATTTGTTTCTCGTCGTTTGAATTTTTGTTATAATTTACTATATTATGATTGTTATTATCAAGTATTATCAACTGACTGGAATTTGTATTATCACTAATTTGTTGTTGTTGTGTAAACTCGATACCTTCTTCGAGTTTTACTGATGGAAAAGGTACTTGATTAATAGTACTTGAATCAAAAGTTGGAATTGGACTAATCAAATTTTGTATTTTATTAAATGATGCTTCTTTATTACTAAAATTTGAATTGGTTGACTTATTTTTCTTAATAAAGCCAGTTCTCACAGTATTGAAATTTGTTTCATCATTAAAACTGTACGTTTTAGATTTTTGCTGGGGTTTTTGTGTAAGATTTTGATGAATTCTCTCGATATTAACATATTTCTCATTATAATCTGTCAATTCGGCTAAAAGATTGTAATTTTTAATTAATGGATATTTATTAGGAATATGTTTGGGAGTTGACATATCAGGCATATTTACTGTTCTTGGTATGGATTGAAGCTCCATGTCCACTGATGTGTTTGTGTAATTGTCTACTGTTTGATAATTTTTCAATGTATATCCTGGATTCACCGATTTGGTGACATCCAACTCATTTACATTTTTTTCAAATTTTGAAGCATCGAATTGTAAATTGCTTGGTGAAATATGATTATTATTTAATATATCGTCCAATTTACTATGATTTTCAAACACTTTATAATTTGCACTATGATTATTTAAATTATTACTCTTTTTTTCAAAACTGTTGGTTGTGAAAGTACTAAAATCATTGTTAATTTTCAAATTTTCACTATTGACCGTTGAAGAGCTTTCAAAGAAAACTGAATCAAAAGTTGAGTTTCTGCTTTCGGTGTGGATAGGTGGAGTTGATGAAAATGCTTTTGCGTGTGGGATATTCATATTAACATCGTTTAAAAAATCAAGCATATCAGTTTTTGAGTTAATGTCACCTACACTGGACCGTGCAGTTGATGAAGACGTCTCGGAATTGAAAGCGTCGTTTATGAGTTTCTCAATATCATCCAAATCGTCAAAGCACAAAACATCATTGGAGTTAGGATCGTAGTTGAAATTGATAAACTCGTTTAAATTATTACTGTTGCTGTCCGACAGATACGTTCCCATATTTGTGAGGTCGTTTTTGGTCTCAAGTTGTTTATTGGTATCCTTGCTATTTTCACTCATTCCAGGTTTCTTGTTTTTCTTCCAAATAATACAGAAAAAAACAGTAAAAGATATGAAACAAAGCAAGAAGAGGAAAAAAAAGTTTTAAGGATAAGCAACAGTATTTACAGGATGTTATTAAAAAAACCGGAACCGTCTACAGTCAAACAGTTTATTATTATCAAAACATTTTTTGCTTGTTATTCAGTATGGCTCTCCAATACTGAGCACCCTTTGATTTAATAGTTTACCGGGCTGACAATAACTGCATCTGTTTCCCAAAGCAGCAATTGGGGTATTCTAGAAATGGTTTCTTTGTAGTGTCGAAGCAGAAAACTCGGAGGTGCTTCGTTTTCTGTCTGGGCTCCCACCACACAGCAAGGCCTTGGGATACGTTATCAGTGATAAATACGAATATTTTCGGTTTAATGAAGCCAATTAGGGCTTGTCCTTTTTCCGAACGTCTTCTGGAACAGATGACCTTGGCATGTTGTGCAGCTGGCTTAACAGCATAAGGTCAAAGAAATCAAAACAAAAATGCAAAAAAAGGACAGTATGTCAAGCTGGAGGAGTGTATACAAACAGAGTATCTACTACAACAGTAATTACCTACTGTGTGTTAAAAACCTGTAGTTCTCTTGTTTGTGATTGGTGTTCCATGCATGCACACAAAGATTTGCAGAAATACACCACAGCTAAGCAAGATAATTACGGTGAGTCGGCAACTTGCCGGCTTTGTTTGCACATGAAAGTGGCCATAGCCGACCGGTAAATCTGGAAACACAGAAAGATTTGTTTGAAATTTCGGAGAACCCTTCTGACAGAATGGCCGTCTCCAAAGCACTTTATTTCGATTCTGGATGCTCCGTACAGAACAGAGCTCTCCGGGTAGCCTTGTATTTGTTGCATCGCCAGGCATCCTGCACTCGTTCTCTATGACGCCATAGAAGCAGCCAAACAATACAGCAACTATTTACCGACCAGCACTCTATAACCATCACAGACCGTCTGCTATGGCTGCCAGTTTCCGTTTGTGTGCTCTCTGCTTTGTTCTCTCTTCTCTGTTGAGACTCAACTCGTGCAAAACGCAGGGTGCACTGCACACCGCGTTCTTATTGTGCAGAATGGAAAAACCGCCGGGAATCGTGAGCTGTGGGTTCACTGCATGCACACAAGATGTTTGGACAACATGGTGTTCAGCTCGGACGACAATCCAGACACAGCTTCAGCTATACTTAGTATTTCCAACGTCCTTGATTCACACTGTTCCCAGCATGTTTAAATCGTTTGCTTCAATATTCAAGTCGAAGCCGGTGCCTAAAATCCCAGTGACCCCGGAGCTTTTACACAAAAGACATAATTTATTGTCTAAACTACAACATATATACAAAACACAAATTGAACTACTTGAAGAGACTGGTAGTAATGATAAATTATCACAAATTGGAGTTATCAATCATTATTTATCATTAAAACCACAATATTTATCACAATTAAAAGATATTCAATCTTCATCTTTTAGTAAAGACGATCAAACAAATAATGAAATATCAGAAGAAGAATTTATTAAAAATATAAATAAACAATTAGATTCCAAAGTTTCAGAACTTGAAATAATTAATAATTTAATAACTTCGAAAGATTTAAAACAACTAGATAATGATTATACAAATGAAATTGATAATTTCTTTAATAAATTTCATAAATTTAGAATTGCAGCTTCATTCTCTTTAAAAGAGTATATCAATCCATCAAGATTATTAACTTCATTCCCTGTAAATGATATAATTAATCAAGGTATTGAAACAACTTCAAGAATGTTATCATTAAATGATTATCCTATACCCAAATTTACAAATAAAATTAATGGAAATAACGATTTAAAAATTTATTGCGTTTCTCCACATATTGTTCATATAATGTTTGAACTTTTCAAAAATGCAACAATACCTTCAATATCAAATTCAAAACCAATAATAATTGATTCTTATTTAGATTCAAATGATTTAAATACTATAATTTTAGAAATTAAAGATAATGGTGGTGGTATGCCATCAGATTCTGATATAATTGAAAAAATTTGGCATTTCCATTATACAACAACTAAAGCAAATGAAAGAGATCCAATTCACGGTTTCGGTATGGGTTTACCTTTATGTAAAGTTTTCGCAGAATTCAATGACGGTAAGTTAGAATTAATCAATAAAGAAGGTGACGGTATCACCGTTTTGTTAAGATTACCAAAAGCAACAAAATAACTATAAAAAATAACTTCTACTTCATTGCTGGTCACACACCCCCTTTTATTATTCTTACCTTATTTATTACTAAATTTATTTATTTATTATTCTTATTCAGCACAAAAAAATATATCTTCTAGCTATCCGTACAATATATTACAAATGTACTACTTTGCCTTATTTTACTCAAACTTTATTTCTTGGGTTTTTATTTCTTTGAAATATACAAATCTGTATAAAATTTTGTATACACCCACACATACACATTATATATATATAAAAAGAAAATCATGTACATACATTTTTTATATCAACGTTTTTCTTTTCATAAGTGCAAAATCCTCGTCCTACGTTTGATCATTTTATCAGTAGTTTTCTCAAGTTCATCGTATTCCTTTTCAGCTTCATTTATTTGATACATTAATTCTTTGGCATCAATTTCACACATAACTTCGTCTCTAAAAATAAAATAGTCCCCATCAACATTTAAACCACATATACAACATTTCAGACAATCAATATGGAAAACTTCATTGACTTCATTTTGTAAACATTCTCCTTCAACACCTCTATTACAAATTTGACATAAAGATCCATTTAATTCATGGAAATGACGTTCACAATATGGTTGATCTTCAAAAACGTAACATGAACTACCTTTATTAAATTTCTCTCCACATTGATTACATCCAAAACATTTCCTATGCCATTGCCCTGATAATTGACTATCTTTTGACCAAATTTTCTTTTGATCACTAGTAATTTCTTTATTACAACTTCTACATAAACCTTCACCTGGTGGATAATAAATTGTAGGTTTAACATTTTTTTGGGATAAATTATCATTTATATTTATCTTATTTTGTTCAGTATCAGGTGTGGTATTTCCAGATGATGGATTAAATCCTACATCACTATCATTTATAGTAACAGGTGATATAACATGTTCATTTCGATTATAATTATCTCCTGGTAATAATATTTTCTCTTCTTTCTCAAAATGACGTGGAGGAATTTCTAAAGATTGATTTGCAGTTGCTGACTGTGCAAATTCCAAACTTAATCTATTAGTTTTATTATTTAAATTATCAATTAATTGAGGTAATGTTTCATTTAATGGTAATGTAGGTTCATTTATAGAGTTTGGAGTTTCAACTTGGTTTGCTTTCCTTTTAGTAAAACCGTTCATTAATAAATCTTCATCATTGTTAAATTTATTATTATAATCATTTTCAGTAACTGTATTAAAATTTTCAGCAATATCTGATTTTTCAAAAGTTTTATCAAACGTTGAGTTATATAAATTATTAGGAATGGTTTGGTTCAATCTTGAATCTTCAATATCAGCTTCTTGTATAATACTCATATCATTAATATCATTAGCTATTTTATCCATTGATTCAGTAGAATTCAGAATATTTTGATTTTCATTATTTAAACTTTGTAAATTGTAAATCATCATATCGTTTGTTCCTAATGTACTAATTCTTTTTGTATGATTGGTATTTAAATTATCATTTCCATAAGGATTCGTTATATCAGGTATTAAAGGTAATAAATTATTAGGTTCATTTAATTTGATTACATTACTCATACCTAATAAACCATTCAGAGTTTCTTGTGAAACATTAGAATCATTGATATTATTTGATGGATATGGTAAATGATGTGAAGAATGAGAATCGTTATTAGCCATAAATTTATCATCAAAAGATCCTGCAGAAAATTGTGAGGATCTATTTTCTTGTTGTTGAGGTAACTGTAAAATATTTCTTTCAGGTACTTCACCATCATTATTGAAATCATTTATATTCGATGATTCATATTTATTTAGCTCATTATTATTTAAAGATTCTGTAGAGGATGAGGATGTTTGAGACATAGGTCTTGGTCCTTTAACTTTTGGTATGGTTCTTTCAGGCAACCTCGTTGAATTTTTGAAAATATCATTTTCATTTTTATCTTCATTATTGGTATTATAACTATTACTATAACTATTATTATTGTTATTATTGTTACTATTATTATTGCTGGTATCATGATCATTGTTATTATCATTAAATAATGGATTATTAATGGAATCATTTGAATAATTTTCAAAATCTGGAAGCACAGGACTTTCTAAATTTGTTTCAGAATCCTCAGTATATGCAATAGTTGGTAAAACTAAATCAAAAGATTTTTTAGCATCTTCAAACTCGTCACTATTAATATTGTCATTTGTATATAAATCTTTTGAATCAGGAATATCAGATTCTGGAGATTGATTATTATTTATATTTAATTTTTGACGTGCATAATTTAAAATTGTATTCCTTTCAGAATCTAGTGAATTATTATTATTATAAGAATTTAATAAATTTGGAGTAGAATTATTTGAAATTTTAATTTTATTATCTTTATTATCAATACTTTTATTTGGAGATACATTAGAACTATGAGAAATTTTTCTTACGGGTAAAGAATGAACAGTATTATTTATAGTTGAAGAAGCACTACGACGTTGATTATGACCATTTTTTGCATTAAAACTTGTAGTTGGAGGATAAAATTTCCCATTATCACTTTTATCATTTGAAATATCATTGATTGTTGGAGAAGTTTTAGAATTTGTAGAAAATGAACGTTTATCTTTACCGGGTTTATAAACGTCAAACCCTGCCCTTTCCATTACACCACGTACACGTACTTTTGTTGTAAGTGGAGGGAAAGCAGAATGAAACTTCACTTGGGGTGAAGCGGTTTTAAGGAAATCTGGTAATGTATCCAAATTCATCTTTTCTTGGTCGTTTTTCTTTGACTGATGATTTGACATTTTAAAACAATTTAATAAAGGGGTTACCTAGTGACACAACAAAATATATTGAAAAATGGAAGAAAAAGAAAGAAAACAGGATAAGATGTGAAAGTTTAGTTTATCCTTGTTGTCAGTCTGTGATTTAGCTATGTGATTATCAGAATGCAAGAGGTGTATATATATAATAGAGATATACACTGTTGTGATAATAGTGATTCCTTTGATTAACAGAAATGGGTGTGGTAATTGATCTCTTTCAAAACAAAGAAGGGGAAAAAAAAAGAAAATAAGAGAAGAGAAGGAAAGAAACAAATAGAAAGCCCAGTTTAAAAATAGGAAATAAAAAATATTCGTTTTTCCCTTGTTGATAATTTGATAGGAACACGAAACAGTATACTATGCTGGAAGTTAAAAACGGCACAGACGGTGACAGAACAGCGGATCCAGAACACAATAAAACGAAAACGAAAACGAAAACGAGCAAACCGAAAACGAAAATGAAAACGAAAACAGTACGGCAAAACTTGCGGCCGCGTAAAATTTTCGTGATTTTTTCTTCTCTTCTCAGTTGTGGCGGCAAAGTGGCTCAGCTAGCGGATTCGTCGTTGTAAAGAGCTTCGTCTGCTGAACAAGCTCATACACTGTTATGGTTATGTACACACCGGTAAACAGCAGCAGCAGCAGCAAGATGTAGGTGTGGACAAGCAACCAGACGATGTATGTGCGGTATCTGCGCACGGTGTCCTCAATCATGATCTCGTTGGTGTACAAAGACGAACTCGATGAAGACGGCCGGGAGTTCAGCATGTTTGAGCTGTTGCACAATACGTCATCGGAACCGTTTGGCTTGTTGTACTCTACGGTTGTTGCAGTATCCTCTTGTGTGTTCAACTTGAAACCAATCTCTGAGTCAACTGCAGAACTGGAATCTAACGTGTATAAAGAAGAGTCCATATCAGGCAGATCGGTCTAGATTATATATATATACGTAAATTTGTTTATTTTATTTATCAGTCTAAATGTTGTAGTAAAAAAAAAAAGAATCTGTAGAAAAGAAAGATGGGATGCAGACATAAAGGCGAAACGTTGTATAAAAGAACAAACATCAGAAGGCGTAAAGAAAACGAATAGGAACAGGAATGGGAAAAGGAAAAGGAAAAAGGTGGCATTTTTAAACTGTGTTTGCCCTGTGACTGCTATATTTCTGCAGAACGGAGAACACCAACACAAATAGGGCAAGTATCGGTAGATAGACAATGTACAGGAACCAATTGGAGAAATTGGTATCTATATTTCCAAGGCTAAGTGTATTGGTTCGTTGTTCATTTAATTGTTTCTGTATATTTTGGGCGCAAATAACGGCTTTCTGTAATTCCAAACTAATATTTTTGTTGCTCCATAATTCAATCGGCAAAAAATTATCAAAAGTCGTTATTTTGCATCGGAATCTTAATATCTGAATATCGGTAGTCAACAATTCTTCCAATTCTATAATTCCAGGTACTAAAATTGATGACATTGCTTCAACTTGTTGGTAAATTTCATTAATGTGTAAGGATATTTGCTTTTTGTCAGCAATTACGTCATTGTGAACAGTTTCACTCAATTCATGACTGAGTTCATCAAATAAATCACTTAACAACTGTAGTGCCCGAAACGTTAAACTAGGTAGTTTCTCGTTCTTGTTTAAAATCGTGTGTAGATCAATACTTGAATTTTCAACTATTTTAAATATTTTAAATATTAACGACTGATCATTTATCAAGTCTGATTCAAGCATTGTTAAAACTTGCCATTCATCGTATGTAAAACTCCAATATCGTCTATAACTTGATGCTTTTCTATCATGATATCTATATTTTACTTCGTCGAAAATGGCGTTAACTGGTTCGTAAAGGGAGTTTGTGTTTTTGTTTATTCTATTTCCATTGTGGTTACTGTTGTTGTTGTTGGTATTTTTCAAATTGAAACTCATTTCTTTATCTTCAGGTATGAAAGAGTAGTCTGTAAATGTTGACATAGTAGACTTCCTCCAGTCTACCTCCTCGTCAAACATTGGATCAGTATCACAACTAAGTCGACGAACATCCATCTTTTAGGCTTTGTATTTTGTTCGGTTTCCCAAATTTCTATAGAATATATTTTTTTTATTTACAAAATGGTGATCTTCTTAGGATGGCAAAAAAACCCCTAGTATATATCTATATGTTCAAATGTATAAATAAAAGAGGGTGTGTGTGTGTTCACTAGAACAACTGCAAACCGAATACACAAAAAAAAAGGAAAACATAGAAACGTGGAAAAATCCACAAATCTGATCTGTGTACCAAACAAAACAAACAAATCCGCTAAAATCGAGAAAAAGAAGGCGTTCCTTCGTTTTTTGCCTATTGGGGGAGTCCAGCCGAGCTCAAATCTCTAGAGCCTCGTTCGTATCCTCTGGAATACGAGTATAGACACCATTTTCACCTTGGCTGTCTTCAATCCTCTTCTTGAGTCTGAGATACAAAAAGTAACTGGCACCTGCAAATAGGACACCCGTACCAATCAATATCAAGTAGTCCATTCCATTTTTCTTCATTTCACCATCGCTACCAATCTTACGTAGCTTAATACCCATAAATATTTGAATACAATACTTTGGTGAACATATTAAACAAGCAAGGAAAAAAGCTAATGGAGAAATTTCAGGAACACATCCCAATCCACCATTAGTCAAAGAGTAAGGCAATGGACATAATTTCATCAACGTTAAAATAAATGTTTCTTCATAGAATGTAACGCTAGGATCCTTTATTGCAGACGCAAATAATTGTAGTTTACTATTTGAGTTGATTATCTTTATTGACAAATTTCTTAATGGATACTTAAATAAGCACAACGACACTGTTGACATCACACTTGAAGTGACTGCAATCAAGATCCATCCATGAAATCCGTAAACAATTCCAATTATTATATTGATGGTGGAAAATCCAATCAATGGTGGGAAACTGACAACACTTAATAGTACTACAAACAGCAACACCCCTCTGAAGCCCATGTCACGGATCGTGTCTGACGTGTGGACAATGTAAACTATGATCCTCTTGTTGTAAATAAGTGTTAATACTGTGAAGACAAAATACACAGACAGACCCAACACCACTGCAATCTTCTTCAGAACTGACAGTTTGCTGAACCACGCTCTGGTAGACGCCGAAGACTCTCTCAGTCTCTCTGCAATCTCATGCGAGTCCATTGTGTCTTGATACAGCACCACCAGTGAACAGCTCCTGGAGGAAACCGTGCAGCCAGCTGGCCAGATAACTGTCAACTCTCTGTGAAACAAAGTGGCTTATTTTACAAAACGCGCTAGTTGCCGTTTTTCCTCCTTTCCATCCGTTTAGCCTCATTTTGCAATTTTCCAAAGCTTCCTCGTCTTCGGTTTGACATTTTCACACAACGATAAGCCTCTGGGAAAAAATATATGCTTGTTTAACCAGTCTACACAGGTTTAGCTGCACGTTTTTGCAATGCGTCTGCTTCGGTTTTATAAACTTAGATTGAGAATCCGTCTGTTTGGGAAAAAATATGCTAGGAGTATAGACATTATAACCAATCTTCTACTACTAGCTATACTTATTTGGTGTTTCAAAATTATACGTCAATCGTTTGATTTGGATCAACCACTATGGCAGGTAACGAGATACCATTTAGAGAAATTAACCAATAACAAGAATTTGAACTCGAATTTGCTCTATTTCAAGAAAAAAACTAATGTGGAACCGTTATCGCATAAAACTATACGGTCTTTACTAACTCAAGAAAATAATAAAATGCTGGAAAATTCTGCTTTGAACTACACTATATATTTTGAAGATTTAGAGAAAATAGCAGATAACTATTCGAAAAAGGAAAGAATGGATATTGGGAAATATCAATCGTTTGAACCTATAATGGACGATTTTATAGAGCTTTGTTTGAATACAAAATTGAGTTTCGATCATCCTGAAAGAATTATTACAAATCATGGTAAACCTGTTATATGGGATACGCTTTTCATTGATAGTCCATATGATTTATTGCATCGTAAGAAATTATTGAGTTATATGAATTTCGATGATATTTTTTTGAAAGATTTAAACATAAAACATAAAATCATGCTGGAAAATTTACCTGTCGGATTGGCCAATTTTTATGAAAAGGGATCTTCAGGTTATGTTTTAATAGGTGGTGGAAAATATTCTTGGTTTTCCTTATTAGCTATACAGTCATTGAGAAAATCGGGTAGTAAATTGCCAGTTGAATTGATCATACCATTTGAAAAAGACATCGATGTGAAATTTTGTGATTTGATTTCAAATAACTATAATGCCAAATGTATAACGTTTGAACAAATTTATTCGAAAAGTTTCCTCAAAAAAGCTAATATTAAAAATGGGTATCAATATAAATCTTTAGCAATTTTAGGATCAAGTTTTGAAAATACAATGTATTTGGATTCGGATGTTTTCAGTGTTGAAAATCCTGATGAAATATTCAATTCGGAAGTTTTCAAAAAATTTGGTTTTATAACTTGGCCTGATTATTGGAGGCGTACAACTTCTCCATTATTATATGAGAATCTAAATTTGGAAATAAGTGATAAACCTATTAGATTTTTAAATGATTTTTATACCCCAATTGATTTTATTTATAATTTAAAGAAAAAGGATGAAGTGTTCAATTATCATGATTTAAATGGTACTTTACCTGATTGGTCAACAGAGGCTGGTATATTTATAATTAATAAATCAACACATTTTCAAACTTTGTTATTATCATTATATTATAATTTGAATGGACCATATGGATATTATCCTTTGCTATCACAAGGTGGAGCGGGTGAAGGTGATAAAGAAACATGGGTTTTAGCTGCACATGTTTTAAATCAATCATGGTATCAAGTTAATAGAATGCCTGCTAAAACTTATGGTACTTGGGTTAAAGATATGAATTGGATAATTGATACTTGTATAGTTCAAGTTAACCCTGTTAAAGATTGGGAAGGTTTGACGGAATTGGTTCAAGTTCAAGAAAAATACAGAGAAACTGGAGAATTTAATTATAATTATGAATATACATTTGGTAAAAATGGTTACGAATATAGTTATATAATGAGTGGAGAAGAATCTAAAGTTCGAATACCAAATGATATGTTTTATCATTTACATAGTCCTAAATTAGATCCATGGGATTACATATTGGATGATTTATTCACTGATAGGGAAGGTAAACAAATTAGAAATTTTGGTGAAATTTATCCAAGATTAGGCTGGGACTTTGAGCTTTGGATTTGGGAAAATATCAAACACGATATTTGTGAAAAAAATGAAATTAATGATGCTATTATAGAAATGAAATATTTGAAAAATAGAGATTTTGAAAGAGCTTGTACTTTCAAAGATAGATTAGATAAAAGAATTGAATGGTTACGAAAAGATGGTTTAAAGCATTTAAAGCAGAAAAATTAATAACGATATACTCTATCTTGTATATATATATTTTTATATAATTCTGTATATATATATAAATACTTAAATTTACATTGGGAAACCCGTATTCCATTTGGCACCTTTAATACCTCTAACCATTAAATCCATTGTTAAAGTTTTCATTCGTCCAGTCTTAGCATCTTGGATTTCAGCAACTTCAACAGTTTTTATATATGTGAAACCTAATTTTTGATATATTTTCCTATTCCTTGGATGACTACTTTCAAGATATAAAGGACATCCAGTTGTATTGTTATTCTTCTTTTTATCGTATTGAGTTAAAATATCTTCCTCTTCTTGATAATACCAAGAGGAATGAGCTGATTCAGCATCTGACATTGAAGAATATCCTGAATAATCTGTCAGTGTATCACTATCTAAATCAAATGCAAAATTAAAACTTTGAATTTCACTTTCAAGTTTTGATTCTTCATCACTACCTGGTTGTTTATTACTACCATCATTATTATCGTCATCATCGTCATCATCATTATCAAATTTATATACATCGATATATTTTTGACATACAAAATCAACCAATTTTCTAGCCAGACCTTTACCTCTACCTTTTGGAATTGCACCGATATCAGATAAATACCAGCTTGTATTGAATTCATTACCCAATACTTCCTCTCGATAATCGTCTAATAGTTTCCATTGTTCTTCAAACACTCTTTGTCTGGTTTCTTTATTTGCTAACCAAACAAATTTCAAATACCCACCTTGGTACATACTCCAAAGATACGAGAACAAGCTTCCATTATTAGCTGGATTATTATTATTATTATTATTATTATTACTATTACCGTTATTGTTACTATTACCACCTTTCTTGTCATGATCGTCTTTGTTGTTTTTCTTACTCGTTTTCTCAGGTTTGTGAAATGCAGCAACTGCCAGAAATGGAGCGTCAGGGTCTGTCTTCTCAGATATTACATCCCTAACACCTACAACGAGGCCTGATAATATACATGAATATATGGTTGCTTCAAATAATGCTAGATCCATCTGCTGTTTCAACGTTGTATCTGTAATACCACTAGTTAAATAATTAACGTATAAATCATCTTTAAATGATATCTGTAAAGTTCTAGCCGCTTTCTTATAATCTTTTATATTCAAAACTTCAACCGCAAACGAATTAGCAGTGTCATTACTTAAATCGTAAGTTCCGTTACTTTCATCACTACTGCTTGAACTTTTATCAGATCCAGAATTGTTTTTACTTCTCTTATTCTTATTCCTATTCCTATTGTCATTCTTATTCTTCTTATTCACACTGCTGTTGCTGCTATTCCATAATGAGCCTATATCTAGACCCAAAAACGACATTTCCTGGTTTGATCTCCTCTTTACCAAGTTCTGTCCTGTAGCTGTATCTCTGTATGTCTGCACATCAAATCAAATCAAATCAAATCGTGCAGAACCCCATCTATTTATACAGACATTCCATCTTTTCGATAAGCTTCCGCGGTGCTGACACTGTCTTCCTTCACCGCGTTTAACTCTTGTCGCTTGCAACAGATTAATCTTTTATACAATAGTTATACACACACTCCTTACACACACAATATATAACCGATTACATATACTGTATTACCCTTCGACAACTTCTCGTATGGCGACAGCCAGTGCTTCTTCGACGTTGGCCCATTCGTCTTCGTTGTATGCACAACTCATTTGTACAAATGTACAGCCCCACTCTTTAGCTAGCTCTCTACCATGTTGTATAAGTAATGGTGCTGCTTGAGGGGAATCAATATGTGTACACACTACTACAACTGGAGGTGTCTGTTTCGAATCAAGGCCGTCTGTTTTTTCCTTATTTTTTATTTTATTGTTCCTATTGGAAAAAGATGAATTGTTTGAAGATGAGTTGTTCATAGCAGTTGAAGATGATTTACTGTCTTTAAGTTTATCTTTATCTTTCCATAATTGTTTAATTGATGACGTCAATGACAAATTGTCATATTCTTTACTTTCCTCCCAATCATTTTGATAAGAATTATATTCCCTCCATGCATCACGGATTGAGATATACAAGCATTTCAAAACTTCTATAGGCTGTTCATTTTTTGCCGATAATTTTAGATTTGTATCGTTTATAACATTTTCATATGCTGGAGGTAACGAATCGATATCATCTGTTTCAGGTATACAAGAATAAAATAATAGATATCCGTTAACGCCTGCATTTAAATCACTTATACCAGAACCTGTAATCAAAGGTTTAACCCTTGATCTATAATTAGTATTATATTCGTTTGCTAGATTACTTAAAACATCCCTCGATAATCTTGAATCTAACGATCTTTCTAAAAATGGAATCAAATCATCTCTTTGAACACCTGGTGTATCAATTAATTCAATTAAGATAGGTGTTGTTACAGGTGGTTTATATTTATCATCGAATTCAGTATCTTGATCTTTTTTAATCGAAGACATTTTAGGAAATTTCATACCTGCACTATTAGCAAAACTATTTCCAAAACTTTGACCAACACTAAATGATGCAATTGGTGAATGAAATGAGTTAATTGGTGAAAACGATTCATCGTCAAACATATCAGTTTTAGTATAATCTAAATCATAATAATTATTGGTTAATTTTAAAATTTTATCCGTTGAATGTAAATCTTCAATAAATTGTTTCCTTTCCTGAGAACTTTGCAAATTATGAATTTTTTTCTTTGTTTTAATACTTCTTATATTGATTTTTTTTAATAAGTCTTCAGATATTATAAATTTTTCATCGTGTAGTAAACCAATTTGGTCTAGTTCATCAAGTGAGATATTTATATCTAGTATACTTCTTGTAGTTTCACGCTTTGGTTGAAACTGCAACAGTATAGGAGAGTTTTGGATCGTTGGATAGTAATTTGCAAGTGAGATTTGATTGGCAATGATAGATACGAAAGCGGATTTGGAAGACCTATGAGGCCCTAAAACTGCAAATCTCAAAGGCTTGTTGCAGGTTGCTTTGAATACATTTTTGTCCTCTTTGCTCATTGTCGCAAGAGCAACGTCAGCAGCAGGACCAGCAGAAACGGACAAGACGGGAAGTACAGCCAAAAAATCAAACCATGTAAACACTCACACACACACACACACACACTCACACAGAGAGAGAGATCTCATAATATTCACGGAAACCCCCGTGGTGTGGCGCAGTTTGTCTAGTAGTCAAACACCTCCCGCCAAGCATGTTGCACTCCACCATAGATGAACTCCAGGGATGTCTGCAATGCACGGGGAAGAAGGGTGCTGGAGTCGTTTGCATAGTAGAGCATGATGCCGCCCCATACAACCCCACATGTAAGTGTCCACGACTGCTGTGAAAACTTGGCTTGCTGGCTCTTGTCCCAGTTGTACCTGTTGGCAAAGCTTCTGTTGATGTCTCGACCGATAGCAATTGCAAGTCTTGACAAAGTGTACATTGTAATCTGCGATAGCATGCCATCGTTCAATAGTTTGATATTTTGATTGATCAAGCCACCGTACACGGACACCCCTGCAATAAACCCTGATACGAAATGTTTCATTTTGGAGTTGAATAGCGATGTCTTGTTCAATATCAGTAGCAACAGCTTGTAGATTACCGCAAACGATGCTAACACCTTACCGTGGTCTACACCCATTCTAACAGCTTTCAGTATTTTTTTCAAAAGTAAAACCAGTTGACTTCGGCTCCGTGTCTCAACGTGTTTATTCACTCCAGCGCCTTTGTTTGAGTTGTCGTTGACATGGAAAGACGCCAATTGGTACGCTAACGAGTGCAAGAACCTTACTCGGTACCCGTATATGAATCCGTTCTTGACAGCACGGAGAACAGCTTCAACTAGCTGCTCCTGTGCAGATGAAGACGGAGAAGAGGACATTTTGATCCCGTAGAAAAAGTGTGTATGCTTGTGTAGTGAAAGGCTCAGTAGTTTGGACCTGTTTTGCAGCAGAAGTTTTCGGTTGTCTCTGCAGTCAATCAGTCTCCAGCGTCGTTGTCGTTGCAGTAGTTAATGCCAGTACCAGGACCAGCAGTTGTGTCTTGCAAGGAGAAGACGGTGTGTGCTCCAGTCATCCCCTCCACACCGGAGCAGCTCCTGCCCTGGCTCCTGGCCGGAATCCACCAAATGACCCCCGTTGCATTGTCTCCAGCCACATCGCCGGGTTTTTTTTTCTTTTTTTTTCCTTTTTCTGTTTTACCAAAACGAGTTCTTCCTGTGATACCCAGTTCGGCAACCCATTTCCTGTGGTTGCTGCTTGTCTCCGTCTGTGTTGAGCACATTCATATATTAAACAGATCAAAGCAGGGTACAGTTCATCTCCTATTCTGTTAGGCTGTCCACTTTTTGAAACCAAAGTTTCATTTCTAGATACACACACTCTATCTCACTCTACACTCAAACTTTATTTTATATAGATATAGATATCGATATATATAGTATAATATATATATATATATCTGTATATCTGCATATGTTTATTTGAGATAATGGAGAAGTACACAGATAAATACCATCCTCAGTACATTCCAGGGACATACTCGATATACTCATCCGTGATTTTAAGACATCAACGAAATATTGCTATAGACCGATATAAATATTTAATAGCAGAGTTTAATCATAACATAGATAACATCGATGAAGTTAAACCACTTACGAAAAAGAAACATTACCAACTGTCAGACAGATACTGCTATCATTTTAGAGAAAATACACCGTTTCAGAAAATACCTGATTTGAAAACTAGATACGGAGTTATACTTCTACCACAACCTACAAACTCTCAAAACGATCCCCTTAATTGGTCTGTATTAAGGAAAACTATCCAAAGTCTGATTGTACTATTACTAGTTGCATTCAATGCAGCTGTTTCAAACGATTCATCTGCTCCAGCAGATTCGATTAATCAATTAACAGGGATTTCATATGATACTTTAAATAACAGTGCAGGCATTTTATTTATTGCAAGTGCTTTCTCAACTTGGTTTTACTCCCCTTTTGAATTTTTATTAGGTAGGAAAAGTGTTTTATTATTTGGTGCAATATTCACTTTTTTAGGCTCAATATGGTTTGCTAAAATGAAAACTAACGGAGACGCTTTTGGGTCTCAATTATTTATAGGTTTCGGTTTTGGTTCAATTGATGCACACGCTCAATACTGTTTCTCAGCTATTTTCTTTAGACATCAATTAGGTGCAATTATAACAATTTATAATTTCTCTTTTGCTTTAGGTACTTATCTTGGTCCATTATGTGCAAATTATATTTCAAATTCAAGAAATTTTAAATGGGTTGGTTGGTCTGGTGCAATAGCTTCCGCTGTACTGATTTTACTTACTTTATTCCTTTTTGAAGAAAATTATTTTAATCGTTTAAAATATAATTTCAATTCAGAAGATATTACTTTAAATCTGGGATTCCTTCAAAAAGGTTTATTATCAAATGAAGAATCTGATGATGCAATTTATCAAGGTTACGGTGATGAAAAAAATTCATTATGGAAAAGGTATAGACCATTTAGATTACCTGATAATTATAAATTTCATAATATAAAAAATTTTATCAAACATTATTTTACATTATTTTTAATTCCATTTAAAATTATTTGGTTCCCTGCTATAATATATTCAGGTTTAATATGTGGTTTACAAAATGCTGTTTTATCCTTTTATTTAACAACTGAAGATACTATATTATATTATGAACCCTTTGCTTATTCTTCTTCAGATGTAGCTTTGATGAATATACCTTGTATAATTGGCAGTGCTATAGGATGTTTATATGCAGGTTCAATGACAGATTATTTCATTCTCTGGATGGCCAGAAAAAGAGATGGTATCGTTGAAAGTGAATATAGATTATTCTTTTCATTTTTTTCCGGTACAATAGGGTGTATTGGATTATTCATGTTCGGTTTCGGTATTGATAAAAATTTGGATTGGAGAGTATTCTATGTCGGTTTAGGTTTTATCTCTTATATGTTTTCTTCTTCTAACAATTTAGCTATGTTGTACGTCATGGATACTTATAGAGAATTAATGTTGGAATCTTTAGTAGGTGTTGCATTTATTAGTAATATTATTGGTTGTATTTTCACATTTGCTTGTTCACCGTGGCTACAAAATTCAGGTACTAGGAATACATATATTGCATTGGCAATAATCACTCTTGGAGTTATGTACTTTGCAGGAATTTTCATAATCTGGGGTAAAAAATGGAGGAAAATCACAAAATATTACTATGTTCGTTTAATCGAGCAAAAACAGGAACAGTAAAAAAACAAAGTCGTAAAAACAAAAATTCCTACCTTTTGTCCCTATTTTCAGCCACTCACACTCATAATAATTTATTCAGTTTTATATATCACACAGTTCCAAGAGAATAACGACTCAGCTTTTTATTTTTATAGATAAGTAACGTTTTCGATGGAAAAAAATTAAAATAACGCTTTGTCAGATGTACAAAATAGGAAATCTCCGAAACGGGATCCCTCGTTTTCTTAAAAAAATAATCGTAACGCTTCGAAGATATTGACATGATAGATGCACAGTGTTTTCCCGATAGTGCATGTATAAAAAGAATACATTATCCACATCCCCTCTCTCTCGGAGGTTAAGAAAATATGCCCGGAGAATCACATAATTACAGAATTTTGAATCTTACCCGAGAAAGGATAAGAGAAAGGGAAAGGGAAAGAGACATGAGTGAAAGAACAGCATTAATCAATGATACAATAAAAAATTCAAATAAAACATATTCTTCACCACAAGAAAATTATACAAGTCAAGAAACATTTCATGAAGTTGTTATACCTGAAAATTTAATGAAAATTATTGCTTCATTATGGATGGGAACTTTTTTATCAGCTGCTGATACAACAATTGTTTCAACAACTGCAAATACTATTGCTTCTTCAATGAATGGATCAGATCAATTAACTTGGATTGCAACTTCTTATCTTTTAACAAATACTATATTTCAACCATTGGTTGGAAGATTTAGTGATGTTTTCGGTAGACGAACAGTTTTAATCGTTGCACAATTTTGGTTTGCTTTTGGATGTTTAGCTTGTGCATTTTCACAAAATGTAACACAATTTGCAATTGCTAGAGCATTGGCAGGTATAGGAGGCGGTGGTATGTCAGCATTAAGTTCAATTATTACAACTGATATAATTCCTTTACGTATGAGAGGTATGTATCAAGGTTACGCAAATTTAATGTACGGCGTTGGACAATTCACAGGTCCTATATTAGGATCTGCATTTTTAGCATGGAATGAGAAAACTGGTTGGAGATGGATGTTTGCAATTCAAGTTCCTTTGGTTATTATATCGGGTATTTTTGTTTTCCGCAACGTTCATGAATATAGGCAAGATCAAGTTGGTGAAATTGATATGAATAATAGATTTGCTTGGAAAAATTTATCTAAAATTGACTTACCAGGATCTTTCCTTTTAAGTTGTTCAATTATTTCATTATTGATGATGTTTAATGTAGCTTCAACAGTAGAGTTATGGGTTTGTATTGTATGTTTTATTTTAAGTACAGGTTGTTTTGCTTTAGTTGAAAAATATATTATGAATGTGCATATTATACCCCCATCAGCTTTTAAAGGTGTTTTAAGAATTACTGCATTAATAATTTTTTTCGGAGCTGCATCAGTTTATGCAATGAATTATATTTTACCGTTATATTTTCAAATTGTACATGATTTTTCCCAATTTCAATTAGGTTTATTTAATTCATTTGGTGTATTTGCTGTATCATTTGGATCATTAAGTGCAGGATGGTATTTAAAACATGATGACGAAGATGTTCACCCAAATGTGATTATTCAGCGTTGTATCTATTTATCAATTCTATGCTGTATTGCAATTGCACTTGGAGCATTTTTATGTATGTTTGCAGTTATTAATATTAAACCAAAATCTTCAAATTCAGATTTAAATATGGATATTTATTTAAGATTAGCTGTTTTATTGGCAGGATCGATTTTATCATCATTAGGTTATGGTGCATTTTTAGTCGCTTTGTTGATTTTAGTTGTTGGTTTAGTAGGTGTGAAAAAACAAGCAACTGTTACAGGTATGAATTATATGTTTCGTTCAATGGGACAAAGTTCAGGTGTTGGTGTGTCGCTTGGTCTTTATAATCATAATTTACTCAATGAATTAACACATTATTTCAGCAAACCTTCTAGACCTGATGGATCAATTGTTTTAAAAAAATTGATTGCATCAACTTATTATATCAGAAATGGATTACCAACAGCATATTTACGTAAGGTTTTAAAAATTTATAGACAATCTGTTGGTGATGCATTAATTCTCGTGTTTTTACTTGCGACATGCTCTTTCATTCTGAGTTTGGTTTTAAAGTTGTATGCAAGGGATACCGAAGAAAATCCTACAGGGATTACAGAAGTTTAAACTCTTCTTTCTCCCTCCGTCTCTCTCTCCCTTTCTAAAAGAGAACATTTAAATTTATAAATCCGCCATGAAAACTATATAACTAAAATACCTGTGCTGGACATTGTTATGTCTTTTATATTTAAGACAGCCGTTATTTTATATTGTATTAATTAGCTTTCCGTAAAACTATATATAACATAAACATTATTTTTTTTAATTGACATCTATTTCAACGTCTGTAGAAAATCTCCGACATCGTTTTTGACTATGTCGAAAGTTTCGCAAGTTTTAAACATTTTTTCCTTACTTTGGACAATATTAGGATTGTGGAAAGTATTATAGTTTTCATTCAGAAATGATAAACATAATAATCCTCTATCAACAGAATCTTCTAATATCATACCCCAAATATTTATTGCGCCTACCATACCTTTGGCAACCATGTCTATAGGTAATTTACCAAATCCTGTACCTAACCCGGGTATTATCAAAGTATTTATTTTAGAATTTGATGCAACTCGGTTATGTCTATCCAATGCACACAAAGTTTCCCAGATACAGTCAAATATAAATCTAACAGTTTTAATATTTGAGTCTATGTCATCAGGGTATATCTGTTTTGGCACTCTCATAGTAGGCACAATAATAATGGATACTGCATTTAATAATATCCAAGCTTTCGATTGTTCGAAATTGGTCATATCATTGAATTCGATAACGTGTGCTGTGCCTAATGGTGTGTAGCCGTGATGTAAATATTTCCTAATCCAATTTTCAATCTTAACTTGACCTTCTTCCCGTTGATCGTTCTCATTACTGAATAACTCGCAGAGTTTATTATCAAATCCACCACCCATACCACCGATTGAATTTGCAGGTGAAACAATCGCCGATAAATTTTGCTTATCGTTATTTACTATCGAATCAATTTTACCGTCATGAACATGTACTTGGAATGACAACTTGTTGTTGGAAATTGATTTCAGCTGTTTTTTCCACGCATTTATAAGCTGTGTATTTGTATCTACTAATACAATTTTTAAAATGGTCATTTATCACACTGCAACGTTCCACTGTTGTATGGTATCAGTTGTTCAAATGTAAATTTATATTCAAGTTGAAAAGTTCACTAAAAATATTCTTCTAAACTTCCTTTCTGCTTTTTCCCCCAACAATTTCTTTGTCAAAAATCAAATCTAACTGTAGCAACTATGGTATATTTCAAAATGATATCCTATTGTATCAACGAGTCTGGCCTGCACTGGTTATATGTGTCGGCCCTGTTAGCTCTATCTACACCATTTCCATTGCAATCAGCATGAAGTTGTTACTTCAGACACAGCAAACGCTCGATCGACGCAGCAAAGTGGTCACGTGAGCAACTCCGAAACCAGGCTTTTCCGGATAACGAAAGAGAAGGATAGGAAGATGGAGCAAAGTACAGGGATGAAGAGTGTTCTTTACCTTTGCTGGACAGGTTGTATGGCAAGCTAAGATGTTTGATAATAATCTGGAAGGCTTTAATATCTGTCAGAGAATGTGGTACACTTTTTGGAATCCATCAATGGAATGTTTCACCACACAAAACAGATGTCATGAATCCCATGGTAATCAGTTCTCTTGTTATGCACAAGCAGTTGCAATGCATGCCATTGCAGATTCGTTAAGAGTTTATAAAGATTTAACAATGCCGATTGTTGAACCTGCTATTAAATCATGTCTTAAGTATCGATCTCAGAAACGTGGAGCCTACTCGGTTGACTTCAAACGAAATGAAATAAACTCGGGCGATGATCACGACATATGTTACGATGATAATGCCCATTTATTGAGAGCATACATTGAAATTTATGAAACTACCAAAAATCCAAAACATCTAGGTTTATGTAAAGAAGTAATGAATTTTCTTTTGTCCGGTATTGTTGAACATCAGAAATGGAAAATTAAAGGATTAAAATGGCATATGGAGAAGAAGTACATGGCAACAATATCCAACTGTATTGCTGCTATTTGTGCAATGAAAATGATTCCTTATGCTTCAGACAAAAAGGAAGAGCAGCAGCTTTACAATTTTGCTTTAATTTGTGTCAACTTTATTTGGGAAAAATTACGTGATCCTAAAGACGACGTTATCATGGATGGAATCGGTTACGATAGTGATGTGATAGATGTTCATAAATGGACATATAATCAAGGTGGAACATTAAGCGCAGTTTGTCTTCTTTATAAATATGATCATGATCCAAAATGGCTCGATATGGCTAATAGACTAGCAGATGGTGGATCCAATCCTGGTAAAACTTTATTCGATAGAGATTATAAAGGGAATGAGAAACGGTTTTGGCATGATACAAGCTATTTTGCACAATTGTTAGCAGAAGGTTTGGTGGAGTATGTTGAAACTTTTCAAAATGAAGGACCAAAAGAATTGGTTGAAAACTGCAAATTTCAAGTCGCAAGACATTTATCTTATTTTAGGAAATATTGTTTTGATCCAAACGATGGGTTATACTATATGAATTTTGATATTTTCAGAATCAACTGGGATGTTTATCAAAGGTTTAGAAATGAATTTGGTGGAACAAAAGATTATCAACCAGATCCAAGAGAGAGATCAAAAGGAATGGACGGTACACCTGTTGATAAAAGACCAATGGCGAAAAGTTTGATTGGAGCTGGTGCTGCAGCTCATATGTTTTTTTCCGGTGGTAGGATAATGCCTGATATGCAGCCAGTTTCAATCTAAGCATTATCATTTTCCTGTCCTACCAATGTATGTATCACTATTGAAAGACGTATGATGCAATTCTAACCAATATTATATATATACCCCTTTTTTTTTTCTTTTTCTTCCAATTCCATTTACAGGGAGTATGAATTTTTGAATGTATTTAACAAGTATTTGCTGTTTTTTTATATCTATATAATTTATACTATTTTACATTAATATATAACATAATTAAACGGCGTATTTATTAATTTTAAAAGCTGGTGGATTCGACATATCCTCTAAATGTCTTTCTACTATGACTAACTCTGATTCATTTAATTTACCAGCGTATAATAAATCTGTGTAATTTTTAGTTAACCAGAAACATTTGTTATTTTCTGAAGAGTTTTTCAATTTTGTTGGACTTGAATTATTATTAGTTGAAATTTCAGTTCCATTTCTTGAACGTTTTTTAATTTCTGCAGGTTTTGATATAGTTGGTAAATCATAATTAAAATCGAAAAAGCAAAACCAATCAGATCCATAAATACAACAACGTCCTAAATTTTCGAAAACACCGAAAGCATAACCTGGTAACGAAAGGAATTTTGCTGGCATTGAATTTGAATTACGCATTGACCATTCAGTATAAATTTGACCACCTTTTTTATTATTTAAAACATTGAATTCATGAACTTTATGATCTAATGTAACTGCTAAAAGGGTTGAATTAGATGTAAAATTTATACAAGTTGCAATTGATGATAATTTTACTAAATTATGAATTTCATTGTTTTTCAAATTTAAAATATCAATAATACCATTATTTTTACAAAGTGCAATTAAAGAATTTTTATCATCTACTTTAATATGAGTATAATTTGATAAATATTCAAATTTTGATTTGGATGAATTATTTTCTTCTTCTTCTGGTATATCATATTCAATTGGTTCTTGGTAATCATCAAATGAATCATTATTTAAATTTTGATCAAAATTTAAACTTAATAAAGTATTATCAAAAGTATATATTAAAATTTTATTTTCATTATTTATAAATTTAGATTGTTTTGCACCCATTGTAGCTAATAGATCTGAATTAATTCTTTTAACTATTAATTTTTCATCATTTTCAATTTCATTTAATTTATATAGTTTAACAATTGATAATCTGGAAACTATTAAATATTTACCATTTGAACTTATATCAACATTTGTTATATTCTCAGGATCTGAAAGTGTTAATTTACAAATTAATTTTTTAGTATAATCTAATTTTAATTTCCATATTTTAATTTGATTTTTTTGAAACATAATAATTAATCTTTTATCTTTATAAGTTATTATATTTTCAATTATTGGATGAATTGGTAATTTAAAAGAAACTGAACTTTGAAAATTGATAGCAGAATTTATATGCATAATTCTTTCAATACCACCACTAACTAAGAAATCTAAATTTTTAGATTGATAACAATTCATTGTTCTTACATCATTACCATGTAGTAATCTATTTGACATATTAATCCATTTAAAATTATTTTTAGATATTTTAGTATAATTAAAAGTGAAAATTTTTCTATCAACACCAGCTGTAAAGAATTTTTCACCTGTTGCATCTTTTGTTAAACATAAAACATCAGCTTCATGAACTTGAAAAGATTGTTGTAAAACTAAATGTTTTAAATCCCATACTTTAATTGAGCCTGTTGAATCACCAGAAATAAATTGATTTGATTTAGGTAAATATAATAAACTCCAAATTAAACTTGGTTCAGTTTTATCTCTATCAATTCTTAAAGTTTGAATTATTCTACCTTTTAAATAAATTTCATCATTATTTAAATTATCAGAAGATTCATGTTTACAATTTTCATATGCCCAACATCTAATTCTACCATCTGCACAACCACCTATAATCATTTTATTTTCAATCCAACAAAGTGACAGAATTCTATATTTTTGTCTTTGTAAAATTGTTTCATGTTCTATAACACCTGGACCACCATTAATATTAACAATAACTAATGACCCATCATCACAACCTAAAGCTATTTTATCATGTGTTGAATTAATAGAGATTGACCATATAACACCTGCATTACAATCAAAATTCTTTAATGGTATACCAGTATTTAAATCCCATTCAGTCAATATAGTTGAACCACCAATAGAGAAAAGACGAGGTGGTAAAGTTTTATCATTTTGTGAAGACCATACTAATCCTTCAATACAATTACCTTTTGAACCAGGGATTAAATTTTCAATAACCCATTTAGAACGGGAATTATGTGGATTCCAAATTTCAATTGTACCGTCAGCTCTACCAACTGCTAATCTAAAATTTTTCGGTGTTATTTCATCCAAATTTGAATCATGGGAAAATGCACAACAACTTATGGATTCTGGAGTGTAATCAACAAAGGAGCAACGATGGATGTCCATATTCTTTTTTTACTTCTATATGTAATCAGGTAGCCACCAAGTCTAGCAGAAAAAACCAAATGAAAATTTTCGTTTATGATAATATCAAAGATCTTTTAAAAAAAAAAAAAATTTCAGAAGATGAAAAATTTCAGAAAAAAAAAAGAGAAAAACATTATGGTGCACGGGCGCAACAATAGGAATGATATCAAAAAAATAATTAACATTTAAATGGGGCCAACTGGGAATTGAACCCAGGGCCTCTCGCACCCAAAGCGAGAATCATACCACTAGACCATTGGCCCATAAAATATGAAAACTATTCTCCCTCCTTCCGGGATCGAACCAGAGACCTCAAGATGTCTTGTTTGAAGCAGATGCTTCCCATTACAGTCTCGCGCTCTTCCAACTGAGCTAAAGAGGGGTTTTGTTGCGGGTTTAAAGGTAATTTTAACTCTCAGGTTACTTGATAATTGAAGTCTTTGAAAGCATAAGTTGAATATAAAACAATTGAGTTGCTCATTTGTTTTGAAAAAATAGTTTTAGTCTGGGTGTCGTTTTAGGTAAAACAAATATTGGTTTTTTTAGCAAATATCATCAAAAAAGCTAGTGTGTTTTGTAAAATTTAATACACTTCACTAATTATTTTTCATTAAAAAAAATTGTCCTGGCTAAATTTGAAATTTTTTTGTTTCTTTGAAAAAACTATCTAAAGAGCCTACAAATAAGCTCAACAAAAAGTAAACTAGGTTTTAATACATGTAATTACTATGTTTTGGCATGTTATAAATGCTGTACATACTATATATCAGCATAGCTGAGATTGTTGTATCGACGCGAATAACTGAAAGGAAAACCCTGAAATAACACTGCGATGGCTTAAAAGCTGAATCGTAGTTCATAGGCCCTACAGGGTTCAGTAGCTATTTCCAGGTGCTTGGGAAGTACAGTTATATTCACCACTCCCGAATCAGAATTACTACTAAATGATATGACACTACTGTTCTAGCCAAGGTACTGAAACAGTTTATTCAAAATTTTTGTGATAGGAAAAAAAATTAACAAATAAAAATGAAAATGTAGACATGAATCAGCACAGTTTTACATGATTTGATATGTCCTCAAACCAACAACCCTAGCTGTATTTAGCCAGACCCCTAAAAAATGAAGACACGGGGTGGACAGTGGTGGACCGAAAGAACAAAGAACTCCGGGGATGAAATCCAACAAATACCATCAAGAAGACAACAATACCAAATCTAGATTAATGCATTGCTCCCAACCGTGATTGCCTGGGTTTTCTATTGGTAGCCAGCATTTGCTAGCGATACTCCGAGTTATTTTCATACAGCAAACTTACCGCCAAATCAAGCAAAATCTTGAAAAGAACGAAAAAAACGGAAATTTTTTTTTTCTTTGTGTCTTCCATGCATGAAAAAACTGCAAATAGCCAATCAAAGTTTTAAAGTTTGAATTGTGCTTCTTTTATTTTTTGGAGCTAATTTTTCCCGTTTTATTTTCTAAGCTTTTATCAACAACTTTAAAACTTCTGTTTGCTTATTTCTTGCTTTAGTTTTGCAAGCTCTGGCAACATTCTGTTGGTATTAGCCATGCAAATATCGATACATACACTCTAGGGCCCAACCAGCATCTGCTGTCGTCGCAGCACACATATAAATTCCCTCAAAAAAGGGAAAAGCTGCATGAAGATACAGCAATTGCATCCCACGCGGTTAACTTTTAGTCTGGTTTCTCCATAACTGCTCTAATGCAAGGAAAACAATAAAGACAATTTTTAGCAGTTTGAAGGGAAATTTGAGCTGTGCTTAGAATTCAGTTAATAATTTATACATATGCTTTGCCAACTTAAATATCCGAGATGATCCCTGCTTTTGTTTCTGCAATTTAGCTCTTGTCTTTTTTTTTTGGCTTTTTATTTTATACTTTTCACTTTTGGCTTCTTTGTTTCTCTAAATTAGCAGCAATAGTATTCATATATATATATATATATACAAAGAAACAATGGCATCTGAATCGGACAAAGTTATCGTCGTCACCGGATCCTCTCGTGGTATGGGTAAAACTATAGCAGAAATCTTACTTAAATCATCAAGTTCATGTAAGTTAGTTTTAATTGCAAGATCTGAAGATAAATTAAAAGCCTTTATTGAATCATTACCAGAAAGCGATAAAAAGAGAGTTCATTACGTTGCAGGCGATTTAACAGATTCTGAAACATTAGATAAATTAATTGAACAAAGTATTAAACAATTTGGTAAAATTAATTCAGTTATTTTTAATGCAGGTATACTTGAACCAATTTCTCATATTGATTCATTAGATGTTAATTTAATGAGAAAATTATTTGATGTTAATTTTTTCTCCATTGTTGAATTAACTAAAAAATTAATTCCAGTTTTAAGAGAATCTTGTAAAAAAGACGGATTCCCATCATCTTGTGTTTATGTTTCATCAAGTGCAAGTGTTTTCTGTTATGATGGTTGGTTAGCTTATGGTGCAAGTAAAGCAGCATTAAACCATTTAGCAATGGATTTGAATAGTGAAGAGAAAAATATAATTAACTCAATCAGTATTGATCCAGGTATTGTTGATACAGGTATGCAAGTCAATATTAGAGAAAATTTAGGCAAAGGTATGAAATCTGATGCTCATAAAATGTTTATAGACTTCCATGAGAAAGGTCAATTACTTAAACCTGAAACGCCTGGTGGTGTTTGCGCTTTATTAGCATTAAACGGTATACCAGCAGATTTAAGTGGTAAATATTTAGAATACTGTGATAAATCTTTGAAAGATTTCCAATACACTAATTAATATTTATAGTGTCTCTTTTTTTTCTTAAATAATAGTTTTATAGTTTATACAAAGCATTTTAAATATCCGGCAAAAAGTCTCCTACCATGCCCTAAAGGCTGTAATCCAGATAGTGCAAAGGTTTACAGTTTTTTATTTCTAAAATATTTTTTTTCTTTTCGAAAACAAAAGGGAAGGAAATTGGAAACAAGCAAAATGGGGGAAAACGAGGGAATTGCGTTTATATTTCACAATAATCAGGTCATACAGGTTCAAGCAAGAGCACGATTCCTGATAATCCAAGAAGCAGATGCCTCGTGCAAAAGAGAGGGAAAAACCACCAAAGCAAGCAAAGACCGTACACTTGTACACTTTCCAGGGTTTGAGTAAATATTTTTGACATTTTGTGCGCTGCAAAAATTGACGTTTTGCAGCTTCGGAAGGTGTCGGTGTCCAGAAACGAATCTCCGGAGAACTCATCGAATCCCCTATTTCTTTTTTCTTTCACCGTTTTTTCACAAACAGTTTTCGAAACCCCCTGTTTGTATTTCCTGGCCAATCAGATCGGGGATAGTTGCTTACACAACGCACCAAAAAAACGGTAAGAACACATACACATACACACACACACACACGCCGAGAGAGAAATGGTTGAAGTTAACAATAAAGTGGTTATAGTTACCGGCGCTACACAAGGATTGGGCAAATGCATTGCGGAAAACCTTTTGAAGGGTTATGTAAATACCAAAGTTGTTGTAATCGGGAGAAATGAAGAATTAATGAGAATTTTCGAAAATGAATTAATTGACTCAGAAAGGAAACGAGTTTTATTTATCAAAGGCGATGTGAGGGATAAATCTACGATTAGTAAAACCATCAATAAGACAATTGAAAAATTTGGCACAATTGATTCAGTAGTTTTCAATGCAGGCGTTATTGAACCTGTTGGTCATTTAGATGAACCAAATTACGATATTTTGAAAATGAAAGAATTATTTGATGTTAATTTTTTCAGTATAGTTAGTTTTATAAACGAATTGCTTGTTAAAGTGAAAGATTTAAAGAAAGAAAACGAGCCAACTAAACTGATATTTGTTTCATCAGGTGCAAGTACGAGAGGTATAGATGGATGGTTAGCATATGGAAGTTCCAAAGCCGCTGTTAATCAATTATGCAAACAAATACACGACGAAATGTATCCCAAGGTCAAATGTTTGAGCATTGCACCAGGAGTTGTTAATACGAATATGCAGAAAACCATCAGAGACAAAATTGGTAATCTGATGAACAGCTCAAGTCACTCCAAATTTATCGAGCTGTATGAAAAGGGAGAATTACTGGATGGCCAATTAGTGGGAAAAGTATACGCCGAAGTAGCAGTCCACGAGTGTTCAGACGAAGCGGTGTACGGAGAATACCTGAGATGGAACGACCCAAGGCTTGCCAAACAACAGGATCAGTAAGAACAACAACAACAGCACAACACAGCAGAGAAGCTTGGAAAGTTGCTCACTCGTGTTCCCGTTTTCAGAGGGCGCGCTTGAGCAGATTTCGCACATGTTTTAAGCTTACTAGCTTATTTTGCTTACTGAGTTACCCTAAACGGGTTATCGGGGGTTGAGCAAATTATCAGGACCCGGGTTATAAAAACTGTTGGTTTTCCCACCCTGCTGCTGTAGTCATCTGCTGGCACTGTAGTCTTATTTATTCTCACGATATCCCTGTATACTATTTACAAGCTTCTGCTAATTTATTTGTGTCTGTTGGAGAATACAATAAGTAGTAAAGAAACAACGCTAAATAACAGTTAAATATTACAATAAAAAATAAAAAAAAATGGAATCTTACACAGGTGTTTTATACGATAAGCTAGATGCCATGTGTTTAGTTGAAGCAGCTAAAAATGATTTGGTGCCAATTATACCTGAAAGATTCTCCGAAGAAGAACGTAATACGTGTGCTAAATCGGGAGCAATTTACATCTGGTGTGAAAATAAATCAAATATAAAAAGATGGACAGATGGTAGGAAATGGTCAGCTTCAAGAGTCTCCGGTGTTTTCTTATCATACAAAGAAATGATTAAACCAAAAAAAGGATGTTCAAGCCATGCAACTGATTTAAAATCTAATGGCTTAACTAAATTATCATTCAGTTTTACAGATAATTTAGATAAATATCATATAGTTTCATATATTAATGAAAATGATTCAGATAAGTTTCAAAGACCTTCAGAGGATAAAAAATTTATTCACTTAGATATTCACGATAGACCCGATTGCGTTTGTCAAAAACGTAAATTGGTCGATACAGGATTTAACGATAGTTACTCATCATCGTCTTCAATTTCGTTTAAACGTAACTGTTCAACTTCTTCAATTTCATCCTACTCACCCCCACATTCACCTTCTTCACCAATATCACATCACATCGATCATATGCAAGAACGTTTACCTTCGTTTAATCAAATCTTACAAAATATCGATATAGGCTCAGAGTGTAGCAGTCCAATCAGGAAACTGCCAAACTACAAAAGATGTGAAGTTTTATTCGTACTAGACAACAAGTTCGTTTCAAATATTGGCTTAAAACCACTTCAAATAAAATCTCTTATTGACTAAACCCAAGAGAACAAGAAACAGAAAAACAAAATGGGACTTGCATCGTCCAGCCTGTACATTACTCCTTTACTATTTTTATACAAACAAACAATCCTAACAAAAACAAACCCCTCTCTTTTTATATATATATATACCTTACATTATTATTCTTTTATCGGCCCCCAATCTAATCTCGTATATCCATCTCCCACCCCGTACCTCATCTGCACATTTCAAAGTACTGCGCAGGTTATTCGCTTTTTCTTCCACTGTAAATCCGCACAGAATTGTGCCATTACACGACATCCCCGACTTGCAACTCCGAAATCGTTATATAAGAAGCTGCATTTCCCACTTCCACTTTCACGTTTACCAGCTAATTCTCTTTCTGCTATACTTTATAAACCAAAACAGAATTGGCAATTGAATTCAGGAAAAACACAACATGTTTAAAGGACAATCTACTATCATCACCGGCGCTAACAAAAACTTAGGTAAAGAAACTGCAACAGCTTTCGCAAAAGAAGGTTCAAATGTTTTGCTTCATTACCATTCATCTTCTTCAGAGAATGATACCAGAGCATTGGCAGAAACTTTGATCAAAGACTACGGCATCAAAGCAATTACATTCCAAGGTGATTTATCCGTTGAAAAAAATACAATCGATTTATTCGATACTGCAATAAAAGCTTTTGGTAGTGTCGATTACGCAATTAATAATGTCGGTATGGTTTTAAGAAAAAACTTGGCAGATATTTCATTAGACGAATTCAACAAAATGTTTTCAATTAATGTTCAAGCTTCGTTCCTCTTTTTAAGAGAAGCTGAAAAGAAGCTCGCAGAAAACGGTTCCGTTGTCATGTTAACAACTTCTTTATTAGCTGCTTATTGTGATGGCTATTCAGTTTACCAAGCTGCTAAATCTGCCGTTTACTGGATGTGCAAAACCGCTTCAAAGGAAACAACTAAAAAGATTACTTTCAACTGTATCTCTCCTGGTCCAATGGATACTCCTTTCTTATATGGCCAAGAGAACGACCAAAGAGTTGAATTTTTCAAAACCCAAGCAGTCCAAAACAGATTAACCGAGGTTGCAGACATTGTCCCAATTATCAAATTCATCGTCAAAGACGGTAAATGGATGACTGGCCAAAACTTATTTGCAAACAACGGATTCACCGCCCCAACTGCATAGTGTCGATACACTCACCTTCCACCCCCTTCCCTTCCCTTCTCTTGTTTTTTGTAGCTTGTCTTAGTGTTCCTTTTCTTATTTTATGTATAAGCTACGCAAATAGCAACTTGAAAAAATTATTTATTTACTCCGAGAAAAAATGGAAAAACAAAAAACCGCGCCGATCGACCGCGCCTGCTTGAAAATGTCAATCGCCATTTACAGTTCACCAGATCAAGTGCAAACAATACAGCTAACGGGGGATTTTACCAAGCAATGGATTTCGTCTACGAGGCAGAGACATTAAGCAGCCAGTCACCAGCAGATACCGGCAATGTTGGTGTCTCGCTAAACCTTTCTTCGATTTCAACTGCCGATTTCACTAAAAAATTACAGTCATTATCAATATTGAACAGAGGGAATAGTGAGGTCCAAAATCAAAATGTATCAGAAACTGAGAGAAACAACAATTTACAATCAATCAAAATGGCTAAGATCACAATCGAACTTTTAGAATCATTAGGTTTTGACTATAACCCATATAACGATTCAATAAAAAGAAACTCAGCTAATTTAAATTCAAATTCAAATTTAAATCTAACTTTAGATCCTGATGAATTATCAAATATTGACAGTAAGGAATTAATTGACAAATATACAAAAATTTTAGAAAATACAGACGGTTACGATTTATCAATTAAACAATCACTAACCGCATTAGAGAAAAGGATAAATTATTACAATCACGATAAAGAAAATAATTTAGTCAATCCATCATCAAACTATCAGAATTTTGATAATTTAACTTCAATAGGCCATATAGGTGATTTAACCAGAAGAAATTTACGTGGTTTAATTGAAAATGATTTGTTGCATCAATATAATCTACAACTAAAACAATTTCAAAAAATTTCAAAATCAATTGAGTCAATACGTCCAAGTATTTTCAATGTGATTGAAGAATATAACAATTTATCAAATAACGTTAATAATCAATTCCAACAAACTACTAAATTAAATATTGAAATAAATGAATTAAATAAATCGAAAAGAATAATAGAATTGAAAAAAAATCTTCTACTTTCTTTTAAATCAAATTTTACACTTAATCATTATGAAATTCATTTGGTTAATTTTGCAGATTTAAACGATTCAATAACTGGTAAAGATTTTTTTACAACAATTGAAAAAATTAAAAAAATTCAAAATAATTGTGATATTTTATTAAGTATGGATAATGAAAGATTAGGTTTAAAAATAATGAAACAAATGAATGATTTATTAATTTTAGCTAATGAAAGAATTAATTACTATGTTAAAAACAATATAGAATTAGTTTATAATCAATCAACTTTACAAAATTCTAAGTTTGATAAAAAATTCGATTCTGAAATATTTCAAAAATCTTTAATTTACCTTTGGAATAATGATAAATCAAATTTTAATTTAATTATTTCAAATATGGTTGAAACCCGTAGTAGATTTATTTCAAATGAATTTATAAATCAATTAAAAGGTTATTCTGATGAAATTGATACTTCAATTAATGCCAATCTATCTTCTAGTTTAATAATTGATAAAAAATCCAAATCAACATTATTTTTATCTTCTTACGATACAATTCGTTTTATTTCTGATACTTTAGCTTATATACATAATATTTTAGTTAATGAAATGGAAAATGCTAGATCATTTTTAACTTTTAATTTTTTAAAAAGGGAAGAGTCTAATGAATTTAATGAATTTGAAAATTTGGTTATTGATATAGTAATAAATATTATATCAGGCTTGAATAAACCTTTAAAAGGTGCAATTGAAAATATTTTAAGACAAGAATCAAAATTATCAACATTAGTTAATTCTTATGATTTATTATTATTATATTCTTCAATGTTTAAAAAATTATTGTATCAAAAAGATAAAATAACTTTACTTGATACAATGTTAGAATTATCAATTGAAACTCAAGATCGTGTTTTCTCTTTAATTAAAATAAAATTGAAAAGTTTAGAATCTGATGCATTAGAAGAAAGTCAATCAATTTTAGATAAAGATGATGTTTTACCTGATTGGATTGTTGATTGGTGTGCATTTATTGATGAATTATTTGATACTAATAGTTCAACTATTGATGGCGATAGTAATTTATTAGGATTAAAAGATGATAAATGGAATGAGTTGATTAATTTATTAATTAATAAACCAATAGATATTATAAATAATTTACAATCAAATTTGAAAATTGATAAAAAGGATAAATTAATTTGGAAATTAAATTGTATTGATTATATGTTTAATAAATTTGACATTAATCCACTTTTATCAAATAAATCTAATATTTTACAAAAAATAATCGAAGATGAATGTAATGAACTTATTGATTTAGAATTTGACAATTTATTAAAAAATTCAGGATTATACGATATTTATAATTTAATTAATATGATTTTCAAATTGGATGATGAATTTTTTGATATTTCACTTTATCAACCGATTACCGAAAATAAACTATTTAATGTTGAAACTTTTCAAATTGCAAATACTAAACTAGAAGCATTTTTTTCAAGTTACATTAATCAAAATGAGTTAGATAATTTAATGTCTCCAAAATTATTTAATAAAGTATTTTTCGAATCTTCAATGAAATTTATTAAATTTTATTCAAAATTAGTTCAAATATTAAATGAGTACTTGAAAATTGATAGTAATGATGCTGAACCTGTAAAGGTTTTCACATATGATGAGTTATCAATTGCAACCTTGTTAGGTATTGAGCAATACTTTCAAGAACATCAAGCAAATTATGTCGCTGACTCATCTTGATTACAGAATGTTTTAAGTGTTTTTTGAAAATTCTGCTTTGAAATAGCTTTTTTGAAATATCTTCTTTGTATTATTATTTAGTTCTATAGATAAACAAAAAAAAATTGGGGAAAAAAAACCAAGTTTTATATATTTCTTACAGGTTTTTCACCTCTTCCATAACCTTTACTTTCGTAATAATCCATTGGATAAAAATCTTCATTAAATTCTTTATCTTCACCCATTAGAACCATTGCTTCATAAGGTGTTAATAAAGGTTTATTGAATGCATAACCCCAATCAATACTTAATCTTGGACAAGCAACTTGTACAAATGCGTCAATATCATCAAACATTGCAAGTTTTTGAGGAAAAATTTCACTTAAAATTATTTTAACAACAGTTTTTCCATTAGCTTTTAATTTTTCTTCCATTTTTTCAACAGTTATAGGATTACCTTGTCTACCTAAAGCACCTAAAATAATACCAAATTTTTGAGCATTTTTAGCAATTTCAACAGCATTTTTCCTAACTTCAACCATCTGTTTTTTATCATAACCTTCCCTTGTAAATTTTCTAGAATATGGATCATACCTAAAAGCAGGCACTTTTGGATTATGTATCATAGCAGATTCTAAATGGAATCTACCATCACCTATATAAACCATTGCATCAAATTGTGAAGGATCTAAATATGCACTAGTACATCCTAATACTTCACCTTTTGATAATGGTTTTATTTGTGGGGTATAACAATAGATTATTTTACCAGTTGTTTCATCTTGTAATTTGGTTTTAACACTATGTATTGAAGGATTGAATTGAATTGTACCAAACATAGCTATTCTAGTACCTTTATCAAAATTCAATCTAATAGTATTTAATAAATGTATTTCATCAATTGCTATAGTAACGAAAACGTATAAAACTTTAATTAATGTTATATCAATTGGAACTAAACATGAATGTGCATAATGAACAATAAAATCACAATCTAAAGATCGTGCAGTGTAATCATCAATACAACAAGCGCCATAACTAACATCTCCCATTATTAAAGTTTCACAAGAGCAAAATTCACCAAGTATATCTGCTATAATTGGTGCATAAATCAACAAACCTTCAGGCATTTGTAAGCATACCCTTTTAGCACTTCTTTGCTTGATATTATATACAGTTTTATGAATTTCAAAATTATAATTCGATGGTAAAAGTTTGATAGATTCGTTTAATGCTTTATCATTTAAAATTTCATCAGGTATTTGATTCATTAATCTTGGTATAACTCTGGATTTACGAGCATGCACAACGGTTTTATCCGTTTTCACGTTATCATCAGTTTCATTTATGTTTTTTTTGGCACCACCAAACCTACTTCTTCTCGGCTTGATATCTGTTTCTATTGACATTTCCTCTTGTTGCTAGAAATAAAGCCCCGTGAAAGAAAAAAGATTCTTGCATAGATAGATAGATCACTATAAAATTTTTATTTTTCATTTTTCAATTTTTTTTTGAAAAATGTATCAGAGATTATGTGAATTACGTTTCGTCCTATTCGCCAAGTTCTGCAAACAGTGTACATGCAGTATGTGAATGTGCCTACTCTTCGGATACGATTCTACATAAAATTTATCTTATTTCCTCTTGCTGGGTTATTATCCTGCCTTAATGTAACTTCTGTGCCCCCTTTTTCCTAACATATTTGATTACATAAGCACACCAAATAACTGTGCGAAGCCTTACTGAAACATTTTCCAGTGGATATTTTGTTGAAATATCTGAATATTCTGAACAAAATACAGATCACGTCTCTACATAAGCGTATTAGCAGCTAGCATGAAAACACACAACCACATTTCATAAATATGAATATAGCACCAAAGCTTCTTTTTAGCAGATCAACAAACGGTGCTTGGGAACACGTACCCCCAGTATATAAAAAAGGAATATTAAACACACTCGAATTTCACAAATCTTCGTTTTACGCACATTTTGCAGAGTTTAACGGAAAACCTATGTTTTCTGCTTTCCAGGTTTGCAGGAACAAGGGATCGTTTGGCAAAAATGCTTACCCCAAGATTTGAACTAGATCAAGATGACAGTTTCATTTACATAAAAATACATATTTCTAATATAAGGTTTTCTGCAGCTGCTATTGAAATGGTTGTTAACGATAACGTTTTCGTTTTCTCGTTACCACCATATTATCTACGTTTAAGATTCCCTAAGCAATTAATAGAAAGTGAAGATTCAACATCTGAATTTATACCTAAAGAAGAGTGCATTAAAATAAGGGTATCTAAATTAAATAAAGGGGAATTTTTCCCAGATTTAGATTTAAGTGCAAAATTATTGGCAAGATTGAATGAACCTACTTCAACTTCTATTGCAAATAGCACACCTGGTAATTTAATTGAAGAAATGGATATTGAAAATAATGGGATGATTGAAGAACATGAAAAAATTGAACAAGAAGCTATAGACTATAATTGGGAAATACCTCAGACAATGCCGAATGCTTTAACAGATTTAAAGAAATCAATTAAATACGGTTTTAATAATCAGTACTCAGATTATTTGACACCATCTTTAGCAAATGGAAATGATATAAATGAAATTTCTGATCCTGATCATTTACAGCCAGATGATAGAATTATGGAAAGGCTTATACAAGAAAATATAAAATTTGATATGGAATATTATGCAAATGATTATATAACTGTAAAATATTTAACGGATGAATCCAATAAAGAAGAATTTGGTATAAATAATGCTTTATCATTTATTTCACCATTTAATGAATTATTTCAATCAAGTGAATCAAAAAACAATATCAAAATAACGTTTACACAGGAAGAACAAGATCAAATGAATAATTTACCTAAAAAGAAATATTTAATAGATGATCCAAGATCCTTATATTATACCATTTTATGTATATTATTTGCATATAGCTATGAAATAAGTTCATTTAATGGAGAAACAACTATAGAATCTGCTTGGACAATTGGTAAATTGACTCCACAAATTTCTTGTTTAGATTCTCAATTAATCCAAAGTAATAATAAAACAGAGAAAAATATGATTCGTGTAATCGTTTTAACAATGGCTAGAAGAGCATTAGATTACCCGTTATATAGACATTTTGATTTAATTAAAAAATCTTGGATCGACGTTTATTGGATTTTAAGATGTGGTAAAAGAGGTGTGTTAAAAGCATTATTAAACGTTAGAGAAACATTCAGGAAACACGATATTTATTATATTTATTGTAAAATTTTATTAGATGATTTATGTGCTTGGATATTAAGAGATGATGGATGTAATGATATAGTTTTAAGAAACCTTGCTCATGTATTAAAAAAAGACACTAATGAATTGAATAAAAATGATATAGTTTTTGAAAAAATTATAAAAGATGATTCAAAAATCGAAACTAATAATGTAAACGAAGAAAATGATGAAGATTTCGAGTTTATAAATTTAGTCGAAGTAGAAGAATTAGCCGATGAAGCATACCAATCTTCAATTAATTGAAAAATTTAATGAAAAGTTTGATTATAATTCAATTTAAAGAGTACAAATCTAATATTTGTAATATATATATATATATATATATATAAACAATATAAATAAAATTAAAGCATTTAAAGGAATTAAAAAAAACAAAAGAGTAAGTAATCAAATAACCGGAATTTGATCAGGTATATATATTTAGTAAAAAAATTAAGAACCACCATTATAATTAAGGAGTTTTAGGTTCAATACTTATAGCGTTAGAATCTCTTTTGGATTCATTTTGAAGTAGGAAAGCTCCAGAGCATTCATTAATTGATAAATGATCATTTGAAATTTCTTCAAAATTCACCATTTCCTTAAGTGGTGAACCGTTTAAATTTTTTTTAGTTTTCTGTTTCTGTGTTTTTACTGGACCATTGATTAATTTATCAACATCATCTTCGTCTGTATTCTCATTATCTGCTTCTGCACCTTTATTATCAGAATTGAAAATATAATTGCTATTATTATTACCGTTATTATTATTATTGTTATTATTAATTGCACCATGGTCAGTTTTAGGATTTCCCATATTATAAATTGGACTTCTCATTTCAGATAAATCAGGAATCACAATTTCGTCGAATGATTTTTTTTGAACGTTTGAATAAATTTTATGTGTATGAAAATTTAAAGCTTTAGATTCTGGAATTGTTACAGAAGATGGTAGAGACAAAGTTCTATTATGTCTAGCACCATGAGTAAAATTTGAGGCATCAATTGATTTTTTACGTCTATGTATATTCAATGATGAAATAGCATGTGCACCAATTCTTGAAGGTGATAATTGATGTTTTGGAGGTAGTGATGTGCGTCTTTTCTTTATGCCATTTAAAGATGAGCTACATGAACTTGAACCAGAACCAAATTTAAAATTCTTCATTACATTATCATTATTGTTGTTTGTATTGTTATTTTTCATTTGCATATAAACATTCAATTGTTGTCTCATACTAGAGTTTTGCGAAGAATAATAATCATAATCATTTTTATATGTTGTACTATCTTTCAATTCAGAAACACTAGAAATAGTTTTACCTCTTGTATGTCCATTAAAAGGTTTACCAATTGGCGAAGGTGAATTTGAAGAAGGCGAACCAGAAGTTGAAGAAGGAGGAGTAAAATTCATGTAAGGAGAATTATTATTTGATTGATTTATTGATGAATTAGAATTCATATTTTGAGTTGATTGTTGTACCTCAATTAAAGAAGGAATTAAATGTCCTGGAACTTTTGCAATTGTTGCCAATTTCATCAATTCAATTACTCTATTTAATTTTTCCACTTTATAATACTCTTGTTTTGTATTTTCTTGACAAATACGTAAATCCAACGCCTTCATAAAAGCATCTTCAGAGTATGGCCAACTAGAAGCATCACGACCAAATAGTGATTTCATTATACCAGCAGCAATATTTTCAGACGATGCAGCAGTGAAAGAATTGTCCATTTTATAAGGATCAATTTTTAACTGGTGATTTTGTTGATAACTATCTTGGTTAGGAATGTATGGTAAAGAGGTCATCATTTAAAAAGTAAATGTGGGAAACCGTGCAATTATATTACCAGAAAGTGTAGTTTATTAATAGTAAATATAAGCAATCTATAAGATAATGGACCGAATCTATTTTTTTTTTTTTGTGATTTCCTAATATATATTATTAGTAACTTTAAATGGAAAGTTGAAGCAAATGGCGAAAAAAGGATAAAAAAAGATTGTTAAAATTGATTGCTTTTAGCCTTTTTTATATATATTGAGACAACTAGATTAGTATAGTGGAGAGATGGATTTAACAATATTTACTCAACACAGGAACAAAAACCGAAAATGCAGACTAGAAATGTTTTCGACAAATCAAATCGTATTAAACGAGAGGTTTGGGTCTAAAAAAAACGTTAGATGTCGATCAAAAAAATATAGGCACTATGAAGGAAATTTTTTTCCAGTGTAACTTAAAAAATTTTTTTTGCTTTCAAAAAGATTCCACTTCTTAGAGATAGGAAAGTGTAATGATATAAATGGTCAAGGAGAACAGAGTGGAAACTGTAAAGATGTCTGTGATGGGATTCAACCTCAGAAAAAGGAACCAGACGCTATAAAAGAACGCAAACAATAGAAAGAGTATACCAGCATTGTGCATGACAAAATAACTTTCCTTCATTACATTACCCAAAACGGAAATACGTAAACAAAAGTAATTAGTTTTCCGAAAAGGAACAGAAATTATTGCACAAAAACTTGCAGGTTTGCAGACACCACGCCAATCTGCCGGTGTGTTACGTGGGGGAATCCTTCAGAAGGTTATTAATATATTCCCCGTTTGTGTCTTATGGCTGTATACAAGCTGTGTTGTGTAAAAAAAATGTTTTACCAGCCAATAGAGAGGGAAGTGAAAATTTTTTCCCCCATAAGCAGTTTTACAATCTGAAACCGGTTTCAAGGTGTCCGCCCAGCGTTCCAAAATTAGCACCCAGATGCGTGTTCTCTGTTCGGTACTGGATCAGAACCACACAGATCTTGCAAGGACAGCACAGATTAATCATTTGTGAATCGGGGGGGGGGGAACAAAACATCAGGATACAGACTGCCAAGCCTTGCTTTTACACACCCCATTTCTGGACACTAGTGAATACTGCAAAGCTGCACTTATTTCTCACGACTACACATAGACCAATATATATATATATATATATATATATATCCCTGTATACACACACTAGTTGTGTTATCCCTTTTATTCACTAAATTTTCAAGTTCTGTGAACTTGTAGGGATGATCCTTCAGTCTGGATCATAATTTGTAGAGCATGGATATGATCCGATATCAGCCACATTAGCAATTTAACACGTTGCAAGGCATGTAATTTTCTCTTTTCAAAAAGGGAAAAAACTGGAAAAAGCTATTAAATCTGTTTTCAGAACCTCGATTTGTGCAAATGTTTCATATTTCTCTTATCGGCGAAGTACACATACAACATTTACATTAACCAGCAGTGTTCATTTGCTTGCTTAACAGTGAGCTATTTACTTTGGCAGGATACGTGACTGATCGGATTTTGTGCTTACACACGAGTTTCTGTCGGTGCTTCTGTGTTTGCTGCCATTCCACTTCCAGCTCCAGTAATTACAGCAAGTTATGTACGAATGGGTATATATATAGTAGCCAATGGCTGTAGGATTCCCCGTTGGCCCAGAACAGGGTAAAATCAAACGGCGTAAATAAACAACGTTTTATCAAATAATACAAACAGGATTTGGGTTGTCCAGTGCATGCAAATATATATATGAGTGTATATTTATCTGTATACAGTGGAGTGTGGCTTGCCGGGGGGATAACCCGCTGCAAGAGCTGCTTCTCGGGGGAAAGACGTGGAAACTGTTTTGTTCTTACCGCAGGGCGGCTGCGGTGGCGGGGGGAAAAAGGCAGAGCTGCGTTTTCCGGCGGGGAGGGGGGCAGTGGGCGAGAAACCCTGGCCGGCCGAGGAATAAGTGCGGACGCGTCGTTTGTCTGAAATTTATATTTTAAGTTTTTTATGTTATACATTTTTACGTGTTTGTGTTTTACAGCTTCACTTATCACACACAGTGTAGAAGACCAACAGACCCTCTGAGACCAGCCAAACAAAAAATGTCTATTGTGTCGTTGATGGGAGTTAAGGTGTTGAACAACCCTGCGAAGTTCACTGATCCCTATGAGTTTGAAATCACCTTTGAATGTTTAGAACAGTTGAAAGACGATCTTGAATGGAAGTTGACATATGTCGGTTCTTCAAGATCTTTGGAACATGATCAAGAGTTGGACTCAATTCTTGTTGGCCCAATACCGGTAGGAGTGAATAAGTTTATCATGACAGCCGATGCTCCTTCGCCTGAATTGATTCCTGCGAGTGAACTAGTCAGTGTTACTGTTATATTACTAAGTTGCTCTTACAAAGAAAGAGAATTTGTGCGTGTTGGTTATTATGTTAATAATGAATACGATTCCGAAGATCTAAGGGAAAACCCACCTGCCAAAGTCCAAGTTGATCATATAGTTAGAAATATTTTGGCTGAAAAGCCAAGAGTTACAAGGTTTAATATCATGTGGGATAATGAAAACGATTTAGATGAATATCCCCCAGAACAACCCGATGACGCTGAAGAAAATGAAGAAGAAGAGGATGCAATCATTGATATGGGTGCCGATGCTGACGACGATGAAGGAGAAGATGGGGATTTAGAAGAAGAAGAAGGAAATATCGAGTCTGCCAAACGACAAAATACTATAAATGACGATGACATACCTGAAATAAAGAGACAAAAACTAGATGAAAACGATGAAGTTGATGCCGGTGAAGAAGATTTAGATGAATTAGAGGAAGAAGATGAGGAAGATTTAGAAGAAGAACTAGAAGAAGAACTCGATGAAGAAGAAGAAGAAGTAGAGGATATCGATGCAGATAATGAAAGAAACAATCCTCAATTAGCAGGTAAAGAAGATACTACGGAAGTTGAACAAGATCCTATACAAGCAGAAACTCCTAAAATTGAAAGTTCTGCTCCAACTCCAACAGAGACACCTGTTTAGCTCTTTTGATTATATATACACACAGTCTTTATGTAATACCATCATTACCAAAATGCAACTTGTAATGTCATAAGCGCATCTATTTTGTATAATATGTTAGGTTAATTTTACTACTAATCACAACTGATTGGCACACTTTTTTTTCAATGATTAAAAGATTCGTAAACTTGGTTGATTATTTGAAAAACGAAGGTAACATCGTTACTTATTTGGTCATTCCACATACCATCCTTGTTTAAAACACTTTTCATTTTATCTGGATGCCATCGTATTCTTTCCTGTTTGATTATTTTTTTCTTTTTAAGAAAATTTTTAACATTATCTGCATTTACATTATCAACTTTGTTAGATCTAACGGGGAACGGAACAAATTCACACGTTTCTCCATTCTCTATACACCCCCAATCTGTGACATATTGTTTGTAAGTATAACCACTGTCTGAGCACCCTTCCTGTTCACTTTCAGATTCGGTTTCATATTCAGAATCAGAATCAATTTCATCGATATTTAATCGACTATCGTTTACGGTGGGAACGTCGTCCTCTGTAAAAGCAATGAATGTATACCCATTGGTATCTTTCCCAAAATGGTATAATTTATTTGGCCTCTTTGTTCGACTACTTTTTTTAGGGGGTAACCTTGTTTCAACTTCTTCATTTGTTTCTCCATATCTCAGTACATCCACTGATTGTTCCCCCTTTGTTGTTGCCTTTTTGAATTTTAAACGACTTACATTTCCTTTTCTCACACCCCGTTTATTATCAACGATACTGCTTTTATCTATGCAGGTATCATTCTCCGGTTCTAACAAGCTACTATTCCTTGCATTTTTACTTATTTTGCTATCGTTTTTCCTTTTGGTAAACCGGATACCTTTTATCCACTTTTGATTATTGAGATCACCACTCAGCCCCATATCAGATGCCCATGGTGCCTGTTGAATCGCTAAGCTGACACTTTATTCCGTTGTGAAGCTACAAGCATCTCGAGTTTCGGCTGTGCATGAAAAAACAGATGAAAAATCTTTACAAAGTTTTTTTTCTTTTTTCATTTCTTTTTCCACAGCTTATTTTGTACTTTTGATCAGGTTACTTCATTCAACAGAGGACTCAGTACATTTATCAAGAATGTTGAGAAGGACAGTTTTGAAACTAAATTTAAAACATAATCCTTTATTTACAAATTCTTGTTATAAAGTTCGATTTAATAGTACCAAAAATGACCCAACTATAAGTATAGAGGATCCGGATATACATTTTGATTCGGATCAACCAATGTCTAATAATGCAACGCAACTACAGTTTGCACACAGGGCAACTGGTGAAACATTTGGACAGCTGGTGAACGAAGCAAATAACGATAGAAACCCGCTTCATAATACTAGAGTTATCTCACCGGAAGAAGCATTAATCGGAGTGGATCCAAGATATCGTGATGAAGACACCGGTGAACTATTAGAAGGTGCTACATCAAAAGAAGCAAGATTAGATCCTGAAACTCTTTGGGGTCGTATAAACCAGAAAAGAGTTTTAATACCTGAAAATTTATCACAAGTTATTGAAAAAAATATTTTGTTTCAATATGAACCAAAAAATTTAAAACAGAGCCTGGTAGAATGGTATACAACAATGAACGAAAAAGGTATTAGAGAAATTCCAACTACTGAAATAAGTACTGATGTTTCTATTGCTGCATCATTTGCTCAAGATTATGCGGTTTCTTATCAAGTTATAGATGAATTAGTTAAAAGAATAGGAAAAGAGAATTTTGAGAAAAATATTCAAAGTGTTTTGGACGTTGGAATAGGTCCATCTACAGGTATGCTTGCATTAAATGATATAATGGGCGATGAATGGAATCCACCAAGAAAAGATGTTTTTATTGCAACAAATTTTCATATGGCAAGAAAAGCCAAGATCTTATTAAGTAGACAAGTTAATGAAAATTTACCAAGAAGTTCCGAGGCTGAAACCCAAGAAGTTGAACTATTAAACAACGTAACCAAAGAAGGTAAGGAGAAGAAAGAAAATGCAATGGTTGGAAAAGGCGAAGAAGCAAAAAAGGATCCAAAGGTCGATGAAGAAGAAGAAGAAGAAGCTGATGATGATGGAGAGCCTTATGTTGGAAGAGTTAAAACAAAGGCACTTAAAATTAAATCTATTATTTTAGATAAATTACGTCCAAAAGATATCAAATATGATCTTATATTAGTATCTTACCAATTACTAAAATCATTAGAAAATTTTCCATTTGAAGTTGACTCCAGATTAGAAGAATACGTTAAGCGTTTGAACCCCGGAGGTCATTTAGTTTTAATAGAGAGAGGTACCCCTATTGGTGCTGAAGTTATTGCCAGGGCCAGACAGGTTATTTTAAGACCTGAAAAGTATGAGAATCAAGTAGATAAATTTCCAAGACCTTTCAAAAGTTCAGAAAAAAAGATGTCCGCAAAGGATGAATTAAAATTAGCCAGACTAACTCCAGAAGAGAAAGCTTTGGCAATGAAAGATATAGAGCCTGAATTACTTGAAAATTTTGATATTGTTGAGGAAGAAGAAGAGTTGGCTAATTTGAAAGCACTTGATGAACAAATCGATTTATCCGTTACTGCCCCATGTTCTCATCATGGTAAATGCCCATTACAATTTTTTGAACCAGAAGTGTATTTATATGGACAGATAGGTAAGAAGTTAAAGTTTTGTAATTATACCGTCGATGTTCAAAGACCTCATTATCTTTTAGAGCTTAAGAGAGGTAAAAAATTAGCTACTAAGTGGGAATCTTCAAGTCGTGGCAGTGCTCACAATTCTATCAAAGGTGGTAGAGGTAGAGAAGGTAGTAATGATTTTGAAACTGCAAGTTATTCATATTTAATGGTTGTCAGATCGACTGAAGATCCTAAAATATTAGAGGAAGAAAGACAGAAAAAATTATTAGGCGAAATAATCGAAAGACCAATAGGATATAGAACAGAAAAAAGAGAAGAATATCCTCGTATTCTTTCACAACCATCTAAAAAGAAAGGTTTTGTCATAATGGATGTGTGCGCACCTTCAGGGCACGTTGAAAAATTACACGTCTCAAAATCTGTTGGTAAAACAGAATACCATGATGCCAGAAAGGCGAATATGGGTGATCTTTGGGCACTCGGATATAAATCTGCGTATCAATCAACCAAGGAAAACACATTCTATTTTGAGAAAATTGAGAAAAAGAAGGAGAATTTACGTAAACAGAAGAAAAGAGATGCTACTAAACTGAAAAGGAAGATAGCAAAGGACTACAAAGAAGCTTTGGAAGTTGATACCGAAGAGGAGATTGAAGACAATATCACACGAATGGCCAAGATCGATGCGTACGAATTTTTAACTAAGCCAAAAGAGATGGAGAAGATCAAAGACAAACGCAGATTCAAGTTTTGAACTTACGTAACCCTTGTATATAGTGAAAACATTTCGACACTTTGCCGAGCCCTCGCGCGTGGCGGCTCTTGCTTCTTTCTTGCCTCTTTTGCCTTCTTGTTCCCCCTTTTTTCACTGGCTCTTTCGACAAAGCAGGGGACTTGCGCAACAACAAATGTCACACCCGTTTACAATTTTATCCAGTATGAAACTACCATTTAATAGCTTTAGTGTAAGCTCTGTATAGACACGAAGATGTGCGTTTGCGGAACTTTTTTGGCACTTTTTGCGTTCAAATGAACCACAAAAAAATAACATGAAAATAGTTACTAACAACAAGCGTTTTTTTATTGTAAAAACTTAATATCATCAAGTTGGAGATTCACCCACATGCACATTTTTGAGCTGGCGGCTAGCGGTTGGAAATTGTAAAATATTTATAGCCGAATCCAAATGCTTTTCATCAAGTGATGATACAATTTTTTGGAATTCGGAAAAATATAGCAACGGCTCATATAGGCCGGTTTCCATCTATGACAGCAAAATTCCGTTTTTGGATTGTAAAGAAGCAATTGACTTCGTGCTAATTTCCTCAAACTGCATAGACCAATTTACAAAATATGTCAATTCTCTAAAAAATATTTTGAATGAAGAAACAATCATTTTAATTGATTCTTGTTATGCATGCGATTTAGAAGAAATAGCTAATCAAATTTTACTAGAAAAATACGCCGTTTTAAGTATTACTTGTGACGCCACAGTAAAAATATTGAAATATGATCTCAAAAATGTTTATAAGCATACAGGAAACGTTGTTACAACAATGATAGGTTCTGTAATTACTAAACCATCAAAAACCATAGTAGCTTGCTTAAATGGCTCAAATTCGTTTGGTAAAAAATTAAATGATTTTACACAAAATTTACAATCAAATGGGGTTTTTCCGTGTAGTATAATAGAATGTGGAGTAAAACCTTCAATTAATAGCTATATTTGGAAAAAAGTAATTCCATTTATTTCATTTAATTTATTATCGTTGATATTTGGAAAGTTAGATTTGCAGCTACAACAACATAAGATTATTACAACGAAAACATACAGAGATATTTTAAAATTGGCTTCTAAAAAATGCCAAAATGAGTTTCCCAACCCATCTGAAGAAAAACCAACCACCACTTTATTTGACCAAATGGTAGATGATTTTAACAAAGCTCATCGCCAATATAAAATCAACACATTAAAACAAAATTATTTTGAATCGGATGATCCCATTCTTGAAGAGCCCATAAATATATATAATTTTTCAAATCATTTTGATGATTATATTTCAATATGTTTGGCCCAAGTGTTTTATTCTTCAAGTAAGTTAAATTTAGAATTGCCATATTTAGAATGTATTAACAGCTTTTATTCCGAGATTAAAAAAATAGGGGATCAAAAAATAATTGATTGGATCACAAAAACACCTTATCAGCCCAAGCAACCAACAAAACTACCAAAACCCAAAGTTGATAATTATAACCCATCAATTCCTAACCAAAGTTCGGAATCATACCAGAGTTATGAATCTGCAAACGGGATCGAAACTCCAATAACGCCAATGAGTAACAATTCAATGCCTATACTTCCACAAGCCTACATGCAGTTTCCAAACGTTGAGCTTCTTATGAATGCAAGCGGTAAGCCATACCATATTGGTCCTAGTGGGTTTTTAAATCCAACAAATAAAAATGTTAAATCATACAATAAACATCCTAGATTTAAAAATCTTGTTGAAGATGAAATAAAAGGGAAAAAAGTTGGATACCACCAAATGAAAGAATTGGTTTATCCCAATACTAAAGGATCGACCTCACCAAGTGATTTAACGAACGCACATAAACATATCTACAGCTATGCAAATTTGAATAATACATTTGAAAGTGTTAATAATAGATATGGATGGGCTGATTCTTTAGATAGGTTTAAAATTTCCACAGGTATAAAAAGTAAGGAGCAAGATAGTGATAGTGAAGATGATGAGAGAGAGGACCAGGACGAGCATCCAAATGAAGAAGTGAGTGATCAAATAAATGTAGATGTGAAAAAAGATATCAGTAAGACTACTGATATAGATAAAACCAAAAATAATCAAACAGAAAACGAATCAGACAGTGATATAGATATGCAGTCTGCACAAGAAATACAAACATAAATATATATACATATACAAGTAGTCATATGACATTGAAATGGTTAAATTTGTGTAGCAATATATATGTGTGTATGTGTATGTGAATAAATTATCAATTGTATTTTGAAAGACATAGATTGTAACCATATTGTTAGCTATTGAAATAAAATATATTCAGAGCTTTTTTTCAGAGTGTGTCCTACAGTAAATGCATCTAAAACTGCCTGAAAGTTTCACTTGGTTTTCTTACCGGTTAAAGTGTGTCCTGCCATGTGAGAATACATGAGTTTTTAAGCGATTCCATTTTATATGATGGAGTCCGTATGACATTTGCACCCGGTACAGGGTGTATACTGTCCTGCTACGCTGCAAAATGCATAAAAGCCTGCATCAACGGCTACGCACCTGGTGAAGTTTTGCTAACAAGTGGTACACGACCATCAAGCCTTTTTCCGAGGCACCGCACCGACCTGTCTGCTTATGTTTAATGCCGAAGAGACGTTGACACATCACAGTCATGACACCAACAGATAAATACATAAAGGTAACTGCACTGTCCAGATTATTGAAAGACAGGGAAGAGTATCTCAAAGAAGTGGAGGAAAAGGAAAATGAATTGAAAATTTTTGAAGAAGAGATAAAAGAAGAAAATAAAAACGCCGAACAAGACACAGAAATAAATCAACAAGGAGAGGTTTCCTCTTTAGAATCGATAGAGCTAGATAATTTTAAACTTATACTGGACGAAACAAGAAACCTTCTAACTTTAAGTGAACAAAAAATCAAAGAAGTAGCTGATGACCTTCGAAATTTCCTACACGGAGAATTTGACAATACCACAACTAGTCTTTTGCAGGAGGCGGACCAAATAACAGAAAAAGTCCAACCTTGTTGATTATACCTAATTGTATACACCCAAAAATATATATCATGTTATGTATTTTTATTTAGTTTAATGTCTTATTATATATATATATACTCGATACAAAAATCTACATTATTTAGTAAATGATTTTTTATTGTTAGATTCCCAATCTTTCAAAGCCTCGTCCCATTCAGTCTCTTCGTCAAATGGTTTATTTTGTTGTTTATAATACTCCATCAATTCTTTTTGTTTCTCTTCATCAAGTTTGTCCCAGGCTTCTTTTTCATCGATCCATCGTTCTTGAATATCAATATCTTCCATGAATCCCATACTAGATTGTCGCACAGCATCAGTCCAAATCGAATCACCACCAAGTTCATTGGTTCCAAAGCAATACCCGTTAGCTTTATCTATCAATGATAATAAATTGATCATTGAAGTTTTATCTTCAATGGCTAACACATTGAACGAAAGTAGCCCAAAATCTTCAATCAATTCTGCAATGGATTCTGTTAATTTTGCATATTTCTGGTTAAACCATTTATGTGATCTTTGATTGTTCTCAGTTTCAATATATGGCAAAAGATGATGTAGATCGTCAACATCAGTGTAGTATTGTAGTTTAAATGGTAATCCACCTTCAAATTCGTTGTTTGAATCTTGATCTTCTTCAACAGGTTTATTTTGCATAATATCTCTCTTTTTTTGTTCTATCCTATTGATTCTATCACTTTGAATATATCCATTAAGTAAATCTATTTTAGATATAATATTGATTTGGGGTAAATCCAACTGTAGCATTGATCTTAATGTTAGCAAAAGCGACGCAATCCAATGAGAAGGAATCGTAAGATTCAGAGAATCAATTAATGAGACTACACACATACGGAAATCTAACTCCTTAATAATTGTATCAAATATATCTTTGAAAATAACACTATTTGTGAAAAGCTCAGTTTGGCCTGGACAATCAAAAATGACATATGTTGATTCACCATCAATACTTAATTTTGTCAACTCACGTATTTTGTTGATGAATACATCAATACTTTCTTTGAAAATTTCTAAACAATGGATCAAACCACCATTTGGTCCTAACCTTAGTTCTTCATCTTCCATTATTTCTTCGAGTGTTATAAAATCCCTAATATCCAATGTACAGTCATAAGGAAGTCTATCATTTGCAGGGTCTAAGTTAACTATTAGTGAGTTTCGTCCAATAGAGTTTAGAAATTGGTTCATACCATTACAGTATGTAGATTTTCCGGAGCCAGGAGGCCCTATAATTATTTGTCCATAAGGTGGCATTGTGTATTGCTGACTGCTGTGCCCCAGAGAAGTAAAACTTCTATTTTTATTCAAATCTAAGACCTACGGTATTAAAAAAAATCACGAAGAGACGAAAAAAATTTTTTGATCACTTGAAATTTATTTCACGATTTGTAATCTCTAGACATCTTTTCCTCTTGATCTAAAATAATTCGAGTAAACGGAAGTGAAATCATGGATAATGAACTTTCTGTTATAGATGGGATTTTGAATAATCTTGCAGGTATTCAAAGCTTTTTAGAATTTGAATATGCACACTATAAAACACTGTATAACATTACAACCCAGTTTCAAAAAGAATCTTGTGAGATAAAGGAATTGAAACAATCAAACGAAATTTTTCTAAATGAATCCAATAAAGAAATTGAGGAGATCAATACTAAATTGGTTACACTAGAGAAAAAAATAAAAGAAATTGAAAAGGAGATCTGTATCAGACAAGAGTCCAAAAAAAAGTTGATGGATTTATTTGAAGCATTAAAATCTGTTGATAAGTTTGAAGACGCTACGACAAGTAAAAAAAGTTTGGATAAATCCCAAAATGATAACCATCTGACCGATGAACTTCCAATAATTGAAATACGAGAAGAATTAGATGATGATGATACTGTTATAAGAAGTGAAGTTAAGCCTTATAATATTTCTGAAAATAACTTGAAGGAACTAATAGACAATAAAATCTCCCAAATGGAACAGGAAGAACTAAGAAAAACCGACTCTGAAAAGGTAATAGCTCAAGAAGTAAATGTTGGAAATAAAGAATCAAGGGATGAAAATATTGAAGACGATTCTACTTCGGGGTTCAGACCTTTTGTTATAAGAGAAGAAATCGATGAAGACGGTAACATAATCAAAAGTTCTGTCTCTCGTATTCCTAAAATGGATAAAACAAAAGAAGAAGATGAAGCACCAGAAATTTCTCCAACAACTTTTCAAGACAGTAATATTGAAGAAATAAAAGAAGAAGAATCAGAAGAAGTTGATGATAAACAGCTTGAGGAACTTTTTGAAGATATGGGATTTGTTACTAAAACAACAAATGACGAACCTGATGGAGCAGAACCAGAAAACGAAACACACAGTGAAAATTCATCTTATTTCAAGGTACCTTTAAACGACACTCAACCAGAAAAGGACACTGTATCGGTATCGGATCCATCGTACTCTACATCAAATACGTACCCAATTGACACAGAAGATTTATACACTTTACAATTGATATCTGAAGAACTGAATTCGGCTGATGAAGAACAATTTGATGATTCCGTTAATGAAAATTTTAATGAGGACGAAGATGAGGATTTTGAGTGGCCTGAAATTGATGGTGATATTGATGAAAATGAAGAGACATCCGAAGAAGATGATGAGATTCAAAAACGTTCATTTTACAATATGTATGGCTCCAAAGCACATAATTTATTTGCTCAACAAATTCAAAATTTGAGAGCAAAAAATACAGATATAACTGATGACAATATGATAAAAAATGTTACATTGGAAAATATTGAAACAAAAGAAGAAGTGATTGAAATAGATAATAAACATAAATCTACTAAAAAGAAATCTGTCAGCTTTAATAATAGTGTTGATGTTAAACAAGTAGACGATATTTGGGATGATTTAAGACGTTCTAATGCAGAAAATGAAATTAATGATATTTTGAAAAAACAAGATAATGCTGTCAATAAGTCTTACTTCAAAAGTGAAAGAATGAATGATGGAAAGAAAATTGACTCAGATTTGAAGATTGAGGAGTCAGGGCCTATTCAACCGGTAAATGTAATGAATGATGTCTTAGAAAGACAAGTTATTGAATCAGATGGCATTGTAGAGCATCATGCAAGAAACGTTTTCAAAACTTTTGATTCCAACGTAATCAGGAAACAAGTTGATGATTCATTAGAGAAAATATCAAAGGAAACTCCTCTTACAAAAATATCAGGTAAAAAGGGGCCTTCCCGTTTCAAACTTGCGAGAATTGCAGAAACCGGAAAGAAATTCCAAGAAACACATATCACTAATGAAACAAGAGAAGAGTTACAAAAAGCGGCAGAGAATTTTATTAAAAATAATACCGAAAAAACAAAATCTACAGACACAACGAAGCCTTTCAAAAACAACTTAAATTCTTTAAAACCAAATGCATCTAATCACCAAAAATCTCAGCATATAGAAACACCAGTAGATATCAATCCACTCCCGGCTAACCCAAGTATGTTAGATGAAGATTATGAAATTATTAGGAATGAAATTACAGATGACATATTTGATGATGACGATGAAATGATAGAAAATGAGTTCACGGTATCTGAAACTATTAGGGAAAATGACGTTATATTTAAGGAGGATGTACAAGAACCAAAGAAAATCGAACCATTTTTTCCTAAATATGACAAATCAGATAAAAATTTAACAGAAGTTGTTGATACACAGCTAGATTATAAAACTTTAGGAGATGATCTTGATACAATGGCAAAAGCTTATGTATTAGGTTTATATGATGATGATATTGAAACTGTTGGTGAAGTGATTGAACAAGTTGATGATTTTGAAAATCATAATAAAATTGTTGAAGAAAAGAATGAGAATAAACTTCATGATAGAGTTGAAGAAATTAACAGAACTTTAGAGAAAGAGAACAGTAAAATAGAAGAAATTATAGAAGATAATGATCCTATGGTTATGACTGATATTGTTGAGAATAGCATGGATGAGATACTTTCAGCTAACTCAATACCAGATGATCAACTTGATATTGAATTGAATGACGAGAATCTCACAACTCAAGTAGCATTAGATTACACAAAAATGAGATCTAACATGATTCACAAATATAAAGGTGGTTTTAAAGAAACTGATAAAGAAAAGGAATTTGTTCGTCCAGAAGGAAGTGAACGTGTGAGTAGATTCAAAGCAGCCAGATTGGGTATGTAGTACACTAATAAATAATTAAATAGTTTATATTTATATAAAAGGAAAGGGAGGAATCGAGTAAAATTCTTTGAACAATAATTTTTAAATTGGATTGATGTTAGTAATTGGGTATTAGTTTTGATATCCGTTTAGCATATGAGGTTGTATTCCTACAGATTTCATGTATTGGTAAGATATAGCCCTCATTTTTTCATTTCTGTTATCAATATTATTGATTTTATATTTGATATCCCCATGGCTTTTGCATCTTTGTTGTTGGTCTAAGGTTTTGTTTGAAAGTCTCTTCTTTGGAACATTGAGAGAACCAATAACTGGACTAGTTCCAGTTTTGTAATTCTTTTGGACACTGTTAAATTTTGGCGAATCGTGGAATTGCGCAAAATCGTCAGCTAAGAAATCTGGGCAGTCATAATAATCATCATCATTCGAGGACTCGGTGGTAACAGGACTTTCGTAACTGCTCTTGAAAGATTGATAAGAGTTCGGAGATGATTCCGGAGATGTGTTTGCAAATTGGAAATTCTTTTTAATCTCTGAAATTGGTGTAGGTGGTAATTTCTTGTTATAATTAGTAGTGTATAAAGAGACCATATTTTTTATTGTATCGTTATTACGATGAAAATTTGGAGAGTCTGTGGATAATATCATTCTCTCTGTTTCTTCCGAGCAGTAACTTGGAACAATTGAAAATAAGTCTGAGGTTGCCTTAGTTGAAGTATACATTGATTGATCCTTGGTATATGTTGAATGATTATTTCTAGCTGACGCCGGACTTTCAAAGTTGGCAAGCTGAATGAAGTTATCCCTTGCAGAAACCTTTGAAGAGTTCAAGTTTACATTTGATGTAGAGTTTTCTGTATCTAATGTCGAATAGGTATTTAGTAATTGGGTGACCAGTGATTCAGAAGAGTCTAGCATATTCAAATACAATTGGTTGTTTTTAATGTAAACGTTCTTGTCTTCATTGTCGTCATCTGATAATTCACATGTTGAACAAACAGATGCATTGTCTAATTTTTCAGGTTTTGGTTTTGGTAATGGTGTTGAAACTACCCTTTTGACAGGTCTTATTTGTGGTTTCATTCTTTGAAGAGGTATTTTATGGTCGATTTCTGATTTTACTTGGTGCTCGTTTACGCTAGTTTCCGGAGTTAGTTTAATATTAAAATCAACAAGATCTTCATCAGATGAGAATCTTTCAAAGTTTGTTTCTTCTGCTGAGTTCTTTTCAAGTAAATTTCCAATGGATGATATACGTTTACCAATTTTTGAAAAAAGATTTTTGTTGCTTGAGTTCCTAATTTTTGGCATTGAGACTGACCTTTGTTTTATAGGTTCAGTTTCTGATCTTTTTTTCAATTGCATGAATTGCTGAGACATTCTTTTAGTTTTTGGGCTTGTTTCGATTTCCATTTTAGTTTTTTCATCAATCACAGGATGAAGTGGCGGTAAGGTGCAAACACTGAGTTTTGAACGATTAGCAACTGCACCTATGAAATCGTCCACTGGATCAATACGATCACCATGCAATTTGTAAGGGTACATTCTTTGTCACTTTATTATTATTATTATTTGTTTTTAAATAAGAGCTTGAATAAACCTGGTCACTAAAATATGTAATTGGTTTCAGTTCTTAGCCTCAAGTGAAGTAGAAGAAGCGTTTGTTCTAAGTTGTGTAATGCGGAAACGGATGTGCTTTTCAGATCAGGTCTTGTCTATGAGCAAATACGGATCCTTTTATTGTGGAAATTTCCTCTAGAGAGAAGGAAACAAAACAAAACCAGGAAGAAAAATATGCTAAGCAGAAACAATGGTCAGGAACCTCATGATGTTTAATAGAATGTTGCTGGGTCAAACACAAATGAAACTCCAATAGAGTTCACAGCAGAGTTTAATGAGATGGCTGATTTCAGAAATTACCCGTTTAGGCACAAGTGGCTTTAAAAAAATGTTTTCCGCAGTAAAGGTGAGAAAACCGAAACAAACATGTTTTTGCTAGACTGAAATTTTTTTTTTTTTTTTACTTTTTTTACTTTTTCTATCGGAATTTTTCAGTGGATCAGAGAAGGACCCGTTTCTGGCAGATTCGTTTTTGGCAGATTCGTTTTTGGCAACAGCATGACAGCAAAAGGCGTGTGTGGCGATGGCGATGTGACTTCTGAGAAACCTGCATTGGACTCACGTATTGGTAGAGATCCACCGTTTGTTTTTGGACAACGGTTTTTAAGTGAAGATAAAAACGTTTTCGAACATAATGCATGGGATAACGTTGATTGGGACGACGAACAAGTTGAACAGTTTCAAGTGAGTATTGAGAAGCAAAAGGAAAATCCTGTTTCTGAGTTTTATAAAAATGAATATAATTCTAAACCTAAAAAATATTGGGATATTTTTTACAAAAATAATAGAGAGAATTTTTTCAAAGATAGGAAATGGTTACAGATTGAGTTTCCATCGATATTTGCATGTACGACCAAAGATGCAGGCAAAAAGACTATATTGGAAATTGGATGTGGTGCAGGTAATACCATGTATCCGATTTTAGAGAAAAATGAGAATCCTGAATTAAGAGTTTTCGGATGTGATTATTCTGATGTTGCAGTTGAACTTGTTAAAAATAATGAAAATTTTGAGAGATTACATAATTCACAAAATGCGTATAGTAGTGTTTGGGATCTTGCAAATGAGGAAGGTAATATACCAGAAGATTTAGAAGAGCATAGTGTTGATATAGCTGTAATGGTTTT
>JAJMLC010000173.1:0-104175 GCA_030569495.1 Pichia cabralensis | reverse complement strand
TCCTTGTTTTTCCTCCTGTTTCTTTTTACGAGCATGCTTTTCGATGCGGCCAGAGCCACTACTGCCGTGATATGAAGTGTCAACATGTAGGACAGTGTAAGTCACTTTAAGGCACTACAAAGCACTGCATCAGACCCCCCGTGTCTGGCTACGATACAGCTCAGACACACAATGATTACTAAGAGAGAGTGGTATAAGAGCTATGCGTTGTGTTTCGTGTCTCCAGGTTTTAAGCACCTTCGCATTATTTGGCCGTGTGTGTTTTTGTGTTTTTGTGTTTTTCCTTGCTCTCGCAAAAATATCCGGGAGAGCCTGTTCGCGGGAAGCGCTGCGAGCCAAAAAAGACGTTTTTGGCGTGTTCAGTGCTTAGAGCAAGGTCGATCGGCGGCAGTCACGTGAGGCCATGCTGCTTCACCCATCAACACCAACGGCTTTGTTAGTACCTTCCTTGCTGGCAGATACCACTGACGATGTAAACTAGTGCAAGAGCGGTATCGAGAAAAGATATATAATCAGCTTTGGGTGCTGAACCAACTCGGAACTGCTGTCAGCTGTTCAAAGCTACTGCCCAGAGACTACAGAAAGACTAAATTTCAAAACAGCGTACTGTTACTACTAAACGGAATACATGAATCGGTGGATCACGTGACCAAGAAATTTATCCGTGGGGAAAGCTGTTGCAGTGCACGGGTGTGCGTGTGTGACAGAGAAAAATGGCAAAAACAATTAAATTGCCGTTTTGGGAAAACATGTAAACATGAAAAGCATTTTCTGCGTTCCCGTTTGTGAGGCACACAGCAAGCTGAAGGGTTTCATATCATTCTGTGATTCTTGCTGGGTGTTTTGTGTTTGGTAAACAGATATATATATAAATATACAGCATTTTTTGGTGTCGTTTTACTAGTCATTTACCAGCTATCTTTTACAAAGGCAAATATATACATATATATATACAAGTAGTAGGAATATTTTTAATTTATTTTAAATAATCTTTGCATCTCACATTCTGGTAAAGATCAGTAAGCTTACTTTAATTGAACAAAAAAAAATATTCAACTGTTTCTTTTTTTTTTTAGCTTTATACACACTCTTTCCGTTTGTTTTATTTTTTGCTTTACCTTTTTTTTAATCAAACATATATCACATCTACTCAAAGACTATAGTACAATCGATTGAAGCTTTTTTTTCTGCTGCATATAGAGAAAAGAAAAATTCAAAATAAAAATAAAAACTAAAACACTTCATATATATTTTGATAACTGATTTAAACTTCACAGCAACATTACACTTATCACAGATAAAATCTTTCCCAGAGTTTATTTTTTATTTGATACAGTGAAAATCAGTTACAACAGAAATATCTATACTATACACGCTAAAAGAATTTATCACAGCAAAATACATTAAGAAGAAAAAGAAAAGACAAACAAATCCAAAACTTTTAGTTATTTAAAGAGAAAATGTCTCATTCTGTTTCACCAACCAAGAAAACTCCTATAAAGACACCAAAATACCACAGAACTGTATTTGGTAATAATCACAGTCCAAATTTAGTTAACCAAAGTATCAATTCAATTTATACAGTTTCAAATGGTATTTTATCACCTAATTTTAATGTAGTTAATTCAGATTGGAATAATTTAAATCGTAATAAACACAGTTCATCAATAAAAAAAATTAGATCAAGATCTAATTCGATTTCTAAATATTCAGAGAATAAACTACAAGCAAAATCAAGACCAAATTCTTCTTCGGCATCAGTATCTTTATCTTCATCTTCTATTAATAATCCTTTATCTTTATCATTTCAAAGAAATCATAGAACTTTTGGAGATTTTTTAAATAATGAAAAAACGAAAATTATTAATAATAATAAAACCAATTTAATTTATAATGATACCAAATCAGATGATCAAATTAATGGATCAACAAGAAAAATTCGTCGAACAAATACAAATGAATTTTCTGATAGATTTATTCCAAGTCGTCAAACAACTTCAGGAAAATTAACAATTGAAAAAACAAAATCTTTACCATCATTTGCAATGCCTTCTGATCATATAGAATCTCAAACTTCTGAAATTTATCAAAATTCTGTTGCTCAAGCCTGTGGTTTAGAAGTTGGTCAAAGAATTTTACAATTTCAACCTCTACCACCTGAAAATAATTTACTTAAAAGAAATCCATCTTTTGGAAATTTGATTAATTCTAAATTTAAAACTAGGCAATCAATATCTACAAGTGCTGCACAAGCTAGAATGAAAAAAATTCCTTTATGTCCTGAAAAAGTTTTAGATGCACCAGGATTAGTTGATGATTTTTATTTAAATTTAATTTCTTGGTCAAAAGATAATAATTTAGCAATTGCATTAAATAACTCAGTTTATTGTTGGAATGCTAATAATGGTAACGTTGATTTAATTGCTGAATGTGATTCAATTATAACTTCAATTAAATGGTCACCGGATGATTATTATTTATCAATTGGATTAGATAATGGTAATCTTGAAATTTGGGATATCGAAACTAAAACAAAATCTCGTACAATGAATTTTCAAAATAATACAAGAATTGCAACACAGAGTTGGAATGATTATATTTTAAGTAATGGTACAAGGAATGGTACAATTTTAAATAATGATGTTAGAATTTCTAATCATATAATTAATAAATATGAAAATCATACAGCAGAAGTTTGTGGATTAGAATGGAGGAAAGATGGAACTCAATTAGCTAGTGGAGGAAATGATAATTTAGTAAATATATGGGATATTAGGAATTGTACAAAACCAAATTTTACTAAAACTGCGCATAATGCAGCAGTTAAAGCAATTGCGTGGTGTCCCACACAATTAAATTTATTAGCAACTGGTGGTGGTAGTTCATGTAAGAAAATCCATTTTTGGAATTCTAATACAGGTATAAGAATCAATACAATTGAAACTGAATCGCAAGTTAGTTCATTAAAATGGGGGTATTCAAATGGAATTGGTAAAGAAATAGTAAGTACGCATGGATTCCCTAATAATGAAATATCAGTTTATAGTTATCCTAGTTTACAGAAAACTGGAGTTATAAGTGATGCGCATGAAAACAGGATTTTAAATAGTGAATTATCACCTAATGGTACAATATTAGTTACTGTTGCAGCTGATGAGAATTTAAAATTTTGGAAGTTGTTTGACGAACTGGTTTTAGACGACGATAAAGAGTACAGTTCGTCCACAGGAGGAAAAAACCTGGGCAAAGTGATGACCATTAGATAGAGTATAGAGTGTATAGCATATATATGTGCAAATGTAATTTTCAGACAAAAGAGAGACACCGCATAGATGCCGAAAGCAGGAGAAACTGGGACAGCAGGTGGTAGGAAAAATAAAACATGTTCCAAAAATTACCGCAAACGGCAACCCGGGGGCCCTGTCCCGATCAGGAAAGTGCAGCCTTGTCAGATTGCAGCACCGCACTCCGGAAACGGAATCGATAAGAAGTGATTCCGCGGTATGGAGATAATACGAATAGGGAAGGTGGATGGAGTGAAGAGATGCCTGGTCGTTTGGATATAAATGGAGGACAGATTCCAGCACACTGGCAATACCTTTCCTGCAGTTTCGGTCTGCTTTAAAGGTGCTTGACACAGTTACAGGGTTCTTCTTTTTCTTGCTTGGAAATCATCCTTTATTTATTTTTTGAATTACTTGAGTTAGCCAAATCTGCCAATGAGTAAACCAAGTAGAGTCGAGATATTAGGTTACAACGATGTTAAGAAAGCTGCACTTACACTATATACGGCTTTCGATGACGACGACGTTGCAAGATATGCTACACGTCATTTAGAGCACGATCCAGTTAAAAAGAAGAAAATTGATTTACAAGTTTACGAGTCGTATCTTGTATCTCATATGATGAAAGGTTTAGTTTTAGGTATTAAAGGTGACGATCACGAAAATAAAGATACTTATGAAACAGTTTCGATTTGGGTTAGACCAGATAGTGGATCATTAGATGATTATCTAACTTTAATACGTTCAGGATTTGCAAAATTAGCCTGGGATACAGGATCTGAAGGTCGTAGACGTATATTTTCTGTTATGTTTAAAATTTTACATGATAATTATGAGAAAATTATAAGTATTGATCCAAATCATGAAAATACTTGGACGTTAGTTTATCTAGGTTCAACACCTGATGCAAGAGGTAAAGGTAACGTTCGTGAAATGCTCGATTACATATTTGATAATTATATCGATCCAGCTAATTCATTAACGTATTTAGAAAGTTCTGCAATAAGAAATTTACCAATTTATGAAAGATTTGGATTCAGAGCAGTTGCAGATATCTGGTTAGGTGATATCGAGCACCCAGTTGATAAAGCTAGAATGGATGTTATGGTCAGAGGACCCAAAGGTAAACAGTGGGAGTATTTAGAAGAAGCTAGAAAGATGATGAACTACGAAATCCCTGAGGCTTCAATTCATAAGTAGCCACGTCCTTGAAGATCAATCCAATGGCTATTTATACTTAACAGCTACCAATTTATAGAGAGTTTATTAGAGTAAAATATAAACGTTTTGTAGCTTTTGTGTCTAGCAGAAATAAGCTTAACAGTAGTACTGTGAGTATTTCAGGTACTTTTGAGAAACAAGCGAGGAAAAAAAGGAAAAAAACCGAGGAAAATTTAAATTGATTTTTTTTTCCTCTAACAGCTTTACAGAGTTGAAGGATTCAGTTGTGGTTTCAGTGGTGATAATAAGCATTTCCTTCTTCCGGCCACCGTATTCCGCTTTTTTACACAGCAGATAATGCAAATGCAGCAACCAAATATTTTACAAGACCAACAACAGGGCCAATTACAGGTAGGACAGATGCAGAATCAGATACCAAACCCGCAAATGCAAAACCAGCTTCAGAGCCAAATGCAGAATCAGATGCAGAACCAGATGCAGAATCAAATGCAAAATCAAATGCAAAACCAGATGCAAAACCAACTGCAAAACCAACAGATGCAGAACCAACTACAGAACCAAATGCAGAACCAAATTCAAAACCAGCAAATGCAAGGGCAACAAAATTTAAGTGCTGTTAAAGACCAAATAGTTTATTCTTGGATTAGAGAATTTACCTACGGTCCAAACAAGGAACAGGCATTGTTAGAATTAGGTAAAAAGAGAGAAATGTACGAAGATCTGGCATTAGTTTTATGGAACTCGTTTGGTGTAATGTCGTGTCTACTTGCAGAAATCGTTGCAGTATATCCAATGCTGTCTCCACCTACATTGACAACACAATCATCAAACAGGGTATGTAATGCTCTAGCTTTATTACAATGTATTGCATCACATCCAGAAACGAGAGGCCCTTTCTTAATTGCTCAAATCCCATTATTCTTATATCCTTTTTTAAACACAACATCTAAACAACGTCCATTTGAATATTTGAGATTGACCAGTTTAGGAGTTATTGGCGCCTTAGTTAAGAATGATACACCAGAAGTAATCCAGTTCTTATTATCGTCTGAAATTATACCCCTTTGTTTAAAAGTGATGGAGTCTTCATCAGAGTTGAACAAAACCGTTGCAATTTTCATAGTGCAGAAAATTTTATTGGACGATTCAGGATTAAACTACGTATGCCAGACCTATGATAGATTTGAAGCCGTTGCCAACGTGCTAGGAGCTATGGTCAAACAGTTAGCAGACCAACCAACTACCAGACTCTTGAGACATTTGATTAGATGCTACTTGAGACTAAGTGATAACATTGAAGCTAGAATGTCACTCAAAAAAATGATCCCCGACGAACTCACCAACGGAACGTTTTCACAGGTCTTGCAGGAAGACGACAGTGCCAGACAATCACTGAACCTGCTCCTGCAAAACCTCTCCACTGTATAGAAATGTGTATATCTATATATAACTCTATGTATTTGTACACGTAATGTCTGCAACTTAGCCAAAAAAGAGGGCAATCGTCTGCGGCCGATCGACGCTGCTTTTTGGGTTTTTTTGTTTTTTCCTCGTTTCCTCGTTTTTTTCTCTCAGTTGTTGTTGTTGCCACGTCTGAGGGCCATCAAGGCAAACCGTGTGGAAGACACGGTGCAGCTTTTTTGAGTATCTGTGGAATTGCATCAGTGGAGGGAACCCCAGACCATCCTAAACAACCATGTCGACACACACATACAAAAAGAATGAGGATGGAGACGCTGACAGCTTGCCTGATAAAATGACAGTTTATCAGGAATGTCTTCAAGCTTGTAATGCAACTCCAATTATGGCAAAAAAATGTCGTAAATTGTTGTCAAGATTACTGAGATTGTTTTATTCAGGTGAAACATTCCCAACTGTTGAAAATACCAATTTATTTTTCTCAATTTCTAAATTATTTCATAATGATGATCCTTCTTTAAGACAAATTGCTTATTTAGCAATTAAAGAATTATGTGCAGTTTCAAATGATATTTTAATGATTACTGCATCAATTATGAAAGATATTCAAAGTGGTGATCCTGTTTATAAACCTGATGCTATTAGAACTTTATCAAGAGTTTTAGATGGTTCAACAATTCATGCAGCTGAAAGATTATTCAAAAATTGTATTGTTGATTCAAATCAATCTATTTCATCATCTGCAATGGTTTCAAGTTATCATTTATTACCAATTGCAAAAGATATAGTTAAAAGATGGGTTAGTGAAGTTCAAGAATCTATCAATGTTAACAAATCATTTGTTTCATCTCAATATACTTTACATGATGAATATAATGGCTATTATAAAATACCCCATTCAACTTTTATTTATCAATATCATGCATTATCATTAATTTATCAATTTAGAAATTCAGATAAAATGTCATTAATAAAATTAATTCAACAATTAAATGAAAGGAAAACTTTAACAAATTCTTTAGCACAAGTTCAAATGATTAGATTTGTTGAAAAATTAATTCTTGATGATTCTTCTTTAATTAATTCTTTATGGCCTTTATTTATTGGTTGGTTAAGTAATAAAAGTGATATGGTTGAATTAGAAGCTTGCAAAATAATTTTAAATAATTCAAGTAAATTTTCATCAGAACAACAAATGCATGCAATTACAACTTTACAAACTTTATTAAGTGTTCCAAGAACTGTTACAAGATTTTCAGCTGTTAGAATTTTAAATAAAGTTGCAGTTAAAGATGCAGATAAAGTAGGAGTTTGTAATTTAGAATTAGAAAAATTAATTAATGATGAAAATAGATCAATTTCAACTTATGCAATTACAACTTTATTAAAAACTGGTAATATTGAAAGTGTTGATAGATTAGTTAAAGCAATTTCAAGTTTTATGGATGAAATTTCAGATGAATTTAAAATTATTGTTATTGATGCAATTAGAACTTTATGTTTAAAATTTCCAAGTAAATATAAGTTAATGTTAAATTTTCTTAATGATATTTTAAGAGAAGAAGGTGGATTTAATTTTAAAAATTCAATTATTGAAGCAATTTTCGATATAATTAAATTTATACCTGAATCAAAAGATATTGCATTAGAAATGTTATGTGAATTTATTGAAGATTGTGAATATACTGAATTAAGTGTTAGAATTTTACATTTATTAGGTAATGAAGGTCCAAAAACTAGTAATCCTTCAACTTATGTTAGATATATTTATAATAGAGTTGTTTTAGAAAATTCAATTGTTAGATCATCTGCTGTTATTTCATTATCTAAATTTGCTTTAATTAATGATAAAGAATTAACTAAAAGTATTAAAATTTTACTTGAAAGATCATTACAAGATATTGATGATGAAGTTAGAGATAGAGCAGTTTTATCATTAAAATTATTAAATTCTAATAATTTAAATGAAGCAAAATCTTATTTATTACCACAATTTAAATATTCATTACCAATTTTAGAGAAAGAATTAATGAAATATGTTAATAATTCAGATAAATCATTATTTAAATCATCATTTGATATTAATTCAATTCCTAAAATGACAGAAGAAGAATATATGGCAAATGAATATAAAGAAAAATTAATTGGTAAAGTTGATGATATTATTGAAGAACCAGATAATGAAAATATTAATTTAAATAATAATTCTAATAGTAATAATAATTCTAATATTAATAAAGAAATTGAAGATATATCAGATGTTACTAAATATGTTTTATTACAACAACAATATGAAAATGAATTACAATTATTACCAGAAATTGGACAATATGGTAAATTATTACATTCATCAAGTATTTCCGAATTAACAGAAAAGGAAACTGAATTTGTTGTTAGTGCAATTAAACACGTTTTTAATAAACATATTGTGATTGAATTCAATATTGAAAATACATTAGAAGATATGATTTTAGAAAATGTTAATGTTAATATTACAATTGAAGATGAAGAAAATTATGAAGAAGAATTTTCTTTACCAATTGAAAAATTACAACCAAATACTAAAGGTAAAGTTTATATTTCAATTAATAGACCTCAAGATGAAGAAAATAAATATTTATTAACAACTTTTAATAATGTTTTATCATATATTGCAAAAGATATTGATTCAGATGATGTAGACGAAGAAGGATTTAGTGATGAATATCAAATTGAAGATTTAAATTTAACACCAGGAGATTTTATAATTCCTTCATATATTAATAATTTTACAAAAAATTGGGATGAATTAGAAATTGAAGAAACATCTATATTTAATTTAGGTAATGAAAGTAATATTGATTTACAAGAATTAATAAATAAATTTATAATTTCAATGAGTATGATGCCAATTGAAGGTACCGAAATTGTTAAAAGTAGTAACAATCATACATTAAAATTAAGTGGTAAATCAATTTCAGGAACAAAAATTTTATCAGTTATTAAATTTGCGATTTCAGTTAAAGGTGTTATGATGAAGCATATAGTTAAAGGTGAAGAACTTGAATTGGTTAAAATTGTTGCTAATTACGCCGATTAAACGAGTTTAGGAAAAAAAAAAGCAAGAAGGAGGATAAGAAAATAAGTTTCAATAAATGGATTTATTTAGTTACTTGAATTTTTTTTTTAAATAATAGAGAAAGAAAAAGGATAGTTTTGTTTTCAATATAAATATATATAATATACGTTTGTTTTAATGTATAAAAGATATATGTATATATATATATTTATATTATATATACAATTTATTTATTTATTCTAAGTTTGTATTTTGTAAGTTAGTTAATATTTTAGAAATTTGTGTGTTTTTTATTGTTTTTTGTTTTGGTGTCGTGTATGTGAACAGTTAACTTTATTTACAAGATACACATCGATGACGATTTATATATATATATGTATATACATGTGTGTTGGGGAGTACTGAGGATTTGTACCTAATAATAACATTGGTAGAAGATTCTACCCAATTGGAATATATTAACGGATGGCGTTCAATGAAATGAATTAGATTTCAAAACCAAAGCCCTTCATACAAGTTTTATAAGATTGGATAAGGGTGTCACATTTTGGAGAGTCGACACCGTTGATGAGTAAACATTCATCTCTAGCAGATTTTTCATCTTTACAAACGCAACATGGTTTTGGTTTTGCTAAAATATTAGGTAAATGTATAGATTTAAGAGTTGGATGTAATGGTTAGTATATCTAAAAAAAGGAAGAACGGAATGTTGGTGATTAGTAATATGAAAAGGTAGAGGACGTACGAGTTTCTGCTTGTTTCTTACAAGATTCGCTTTTGCATGCTTCTTTGTCTTTGCAACAGGACATATTGAGATTGCTCGATAGGTTTCTGGTAACGGGAGAAACAGGGGAAACAGGGACACGGGAGCAAAGAAGGAACGAAGCAGTTGGAAAGAAGAAAGTGGAATGAAAATCGTTTTGGCGGTTCTCTGTAGTCATGTTACGTTTACGTAAGCAAGCAGATTGTGTGTGTGCAATGTAATGTGGCGCATGTATCACGTGACGCTGGTGAGAAAACGAGACAAAATATTTCAGCCACGTTTTCTTTTCTATTTTTTTTTACTGTTCTTACCAAGTTTTAATGGCAGAACTGATACCTGTCTGGGAAGAAACAGATCAGACACAGGGGGATTGTTCCGATACTACATTTGAATAAATGGGTGAGGAGAAATGCGAGTTGCTAGGAGGCTTTGCACTTGTGGTCCAGTTCATAATGGGGGTTATGGCATTGAGTTCGTTAGTGTGGAAACGATATCACGAACATCCACATCGAAGGCCGTGGATAATTTGGTTCTATGACGTTTCAAAACAGGTATTAGGTGCGTTGATGATCCATGTATTGAATCTATTTGCTAGCATCCTAAGAGCCACAGTGCATAGCTTTATAATGATAATAATATCAGACGATAACGATAACGACAATAACGATAACGATTCATGCAGTAGTCCCTGCGATTACTATTTCTTAAATATATTATTTGATACAACAATTGGTATACCTATATTATACTTCTTTATTTGCTGTATTACCGAAATACTGAAAAGGGGTAAAATAACAGGTATTGAGTCAGGCGAATACGGTAATCCACCAAATTTCCAAAATTACTTCAAACAGTTTTCAATATACATTTTAAGTTTGATACTAACGAAATTTTCAATTTACATCATAATGGTAATATTTCCAATAGTTGCCGATATTGCAGACTGGCTATTGTCCGGATTGGATAAATACCCTGATTTACAGATAAGTTTTGTGCTACTCATTTTCCCAATGATTATGAACGTGTTCCAGTATTACGTAATTGACAATTTAATTCAAAGTAAAGAATATTATGTTGTGAATAAACAAGTGCAGGAGATTGGAATATACCGTGATAACGACGACATTGAAGAAGCCATCCCTGAGCTATGCCAGACACCGCTCCTGCAGTCGTACCAATGACCCAGGTCTGCACACTGTGTGTAACTATATATCATATATCATATATCATATATCATATACAATATACAATATACACATACTCATCGTAAAAGTTAATAGCGGAACGGTCTTGCGCGATAAGCAGGGAAGGCTTCCTGTTTGTATAAAAGTGAACGGTGTGCCCCCCCTTTTTTGGTGGCTGATTTGCCTTCTGCAAGAGTGCCTCTTTTGTTGCAACAAGGCAAACAATGTCCATCTCTGCTATCTGTGCTGACAAGAAGAAGCCGTTCAGGTTAAACTTTATTGTTTTATTATCCATTCTCTCTATTTTTTTATTGGGCTACTTTAGTAAAGATGTGCATGCAAACACTGAGCATTTTTTGAATGATTTGAAAGATCAGAAGGTTCTAAATGACAGACTTCCTAACAAGAAAAATATCATTATGATGGTTACTGATGGTACAGGGCCTTCTTCTATCAATATGGCAAGATCTTATAGACAATATATTGAAAATTTAGATTATGACGATTTGTTAACAATTGATAACTATTTGATTGGCCAATCACGTACAAGATCATCATCATCATTAATTACAGATTCTGCAGCAGGTGCAACTGCATTTTCTTGTGGTTTAAAATCTTATAATGGAGCAATAGGAGTTGATTCAAATAAAAATCCTTGTGGTACAGTATTAGAAGCATTAAAATTAAAAGGTTATAAAACTGGATTAGTTGTTACAACAAGTTTAGTTGATGCAACACCTGCATCATTTAGTTCACATGCGGATTTTAGGAATATGTTAGATTTAATAGCAAATCAACAATTAGGTCTTAATAATACATTAAATAATCCAGTTGATTTATTAATTGGAGGTGGTAGATGTTCATTTTTACCCAAAAATGATAAATTAGGTAGTTGTAGGAATGATGATTCAAATTTAATTGAATATGCAAAAAATAAAGGTTGGAATGTTTCACTAAATAAAAAAGAATTTGATAATTTAAAATTAGGATTAAATGAAGAAATTAAATTACCAATTTTATCATTATTAGCATATTATAATTTACCATATGAAATCGATAGAGAAGATAATAAACATCCAAGTTTATATGAAGAAACAATTACTGCATTGAATATATTAAATAGAGAAACTGAAAATTCCGAAGAAGGATTTTTTTTAATGATTGAAGGTTCAAGAATTGATCATGCAGGTCATCATAATGATGCGCATGCACAAGTTAGAGAAGTTTTAGCCTATGATAAAGCTTTTAAAGCAGTTATAGATTTTGCTAAAAAAAGTGATGTTGAAACTTATATAATTAGTACAAGTGATCATGAAACTGGAGGTTTAGATATTGGTAGACAAATTGGAGAAGATTATCCACAATATATTTGGTATCCTGAATATTTAAAAAATGCAAAACATAGTGGAGAATATTTAAATTTTAAATTAAATAAATGGTTAAAAAATAATAAAAATATTAAACAAGAAGATTTAAGGGAATTTATAATAAATGAGATATTAGAGATTGATTTAGGTATATTAGATTATGAAGAAGAAGAATTGAAATCTATAATTAAATTAATATTTACATCAAATAAGGAAAAAGAAGATGAAGATGAAGAAATTATAATTAATGAAGTTGAAGCAGGTGATAAAGTAATTGAATACTTAAAGAATATGGTTAATGAAAGGGCATTAATAGGATGGTCAACACATGGACATACAGCTGCTGATGTTAATATATATGGATATTGTAATAAAGAAGAAGGATATATTAAAATGTTGAAAAAACTTGGAGGAAATAGAGAAAATATTGAAATTGGTAAATTTATTGAAACAATTGGTGAAATTGAATTAGAAGAAGTTACACAATTACTTAAAAGTAAAAATCAAGAGCATAAACAGGGAGATTTAAGTATTAATAAGTTAGATTCTTTACATTTGAAATGTCTTAGTTAATTATTTTTGCAATATTTTAACGATAAATGTAAGCTGTTTCTTTTTCCGTAAATGGTAACAAGAGAATTCCCGAAATGGAAAGTTCGCGGGCAAATTTTAAGTTTTTTTGAGAGATTTTAGTATTTACTTTTTACCCAATTGAGATAAAAATGAGAACAACTTGGGAGTGGGTTTTTATGATGGTCGAGGGAGTAGGAAAAGATATATAAGGTGGTGATTTGCTGTTTCAATTGGGGGTAGAGTGGTTAGGGAGGGTATAAGAGTTGGAGGGTTTGTTGTTTTCCTTTTCTTCTTTTCCCTGTTCTCTTTCTTTCTTTCTCTCTCTTTCCTTTCTCTTTATTTCTTTTTTTCTTTTGTTTCCCTCTTTTCAGCAATCAACCAATTAGTTTCATTAATTAGTACACATACAATGCTTTCATACGGTGATATTACTCTCAGAGTCGTCAATTTTATTTTCTTAACTGTTGCATTAGGTTTAACAGCTTCCCTTGCTGCAACCAAGGTCACACATGCAAATCCACAAGTCAGTTACTGTGTTTTCGCAGCTGCTTGGGGTATCTTATCATCCTCATTTTACGGTATCGTTGCATTCTTTGTCTCATTTTTAGCTTCACCAGTTTTCTTAGCTATCTTTGATTTCATGAACTTTGTCTTCACTTTTGCAGGTGCAACTGCATTAGCTGTTGCAATTAGATGTCATCCATGTACCAATGAAAAATACGTTAGAGAAAACAAAGTTACTCAAGGTTCCAAAGACAGATGTAGAAAAGCACAAGCATCAGTTGCTTTCTTATATTTCTCTGTTTTCGTTTTCTTATTCTCCCTTTTCATGCAAGTTATGAATATGATGAAAAACGGTTTCTTCTCAACTTCAACTCCAAAAACTCCAAGAACAGGTGTCCCAACTATGGCACAAGTTTAAATGTGTGTGTGTTTTTTTTCTTTACGTTAATTTGATATTTATATATGTATAATAATTTTACCCTAAATTATTACTACAACCACAATTAAAAATTTGCTGCTTTTCACAATTGCCTCAATTAAATTATAAATTATTCCATGTCATGTTAATTTCTCCGGGAAAAATACAACTATAAAGAATTGATTTTTCTATAGTCTAATTTTCTTTTCCTTTTTTTCCGAAAAAAGAAACCAAACTCCACATTTCCTCCCCAAAAATTAAAATTCAACAACAACAACAACAACAACAACAACCTTTTTTTAAAAAATCAATAACTAAAAAGAAACATACATTCAATACAAACCAATAAAAAAAAATCTAAAAAAAAATACAACAACAACCACCACCTCCACAGCAACAACTACAACCTCGTTGAAGCTACGCCATCCACTCTACATCTATTTCTAATGAAATGCCAATTGCAACTTTGTAATATGATTATTGAGTTATGTTACTACTTCATTCCCGAAAAAAATAATAATTCAAATACCTTTTTTTGTTAACTACCCCCCCCCCTTTTTTGTTTATTCTAAACTTGTTTTAATTACTAAATTAATATCATTCGTTTTTTTCCTTTTAATTTTAATACAACAATATTATTACTTTCCAATTTTTTTTTCTGTTACGACGAATTGTATCAATAGTTGCATAAATTGGCGTTATCATTAACCGTGATTCCACACTTTATATTACATATTATAATTGTATAATTTTTTTGTTATTTTTATATTTTAATAATACTTTATCTGCTACACATGCATGACCGCTTCTTTTGTGTTTTACCGGGGTGGGGGTGCGCCACAGCGTGACGGGCGGCGTCGGTCTGGGCCTTTGCCTTTGCCTTTGCCTGCGCCTCTGCTTCGGTGTCGGTTTCGGAGTGAAGAAGCACTGCTTTACCAGCGTTTGCACATTGTCGACTACACAAGAGCTGTACGTAAGCTACAGAGACACTATACACCTATTTATACCCTTTACTCAACATGAAACGCTCAATGGACTCCCACATGAGCTCAGAAATTTGACGGTCTTTGAATCTTTGGTTCCTGTCCAAGCTTATGACTTGGACGTTCCAGTTTTTGATATTCTCTGGCACTACATCACCGTTGTAGTTGATATAGAACCCTTTGATTTTCTGAAACAATAAGTTCGGTTTGTTCGTTCTGTAGTTTTTAAACTGCCACTCTTGTCCGGTCGTGAAAACTGCGACAACTCTGTCCCAGTATTCTGGCTTAATGAAAAATTTTTCAACATTGTTAACAATTAGGAATTTAATTTTTCTATTAAACTTTTTACTGTTCCTTGTAATTTTAAGCATACTGTTAGAGTTACTGACACCTTTATTGTTGTTTTCTGTACTTGTGAACTTACCATCTTCTAAAAATTCTTTTATGTTATCCATATTCAACATAGAAATCGCACTCGGGGATAAGATTATAATTGGATCTTTCTTCTTAAGTATGTTGGACAATGACTGACTTGAGTCGGCAGATATTAAGCTTTTGCTGCTCTTACTACTACTTTTAGACACTCCGTTTTTACTACCTTCATTGACAGAACGTGAAGAATCTTTGCTTTTAGAACTTGTATGTGATAAAACTTTACTTGAAGATCCCAAACTACTACTACTCTTAGCGTTTTGTTTCAAAGGCCTTAGTATCTTATACTCACATTCACGAATTAAATTGCTAAAATCGTTGTTCTTTTGTGTACCACGCAATGCTTTATTGTGGTCGATCAACTCAATCTCGTGTACACTGATAGATTTTAATAATACATCGTTATCAATCTTATTTTTTTTAGATTCTTTATAATCGACTTTCTCAATTGTTTCAGGTGCTGCTCTTTTCTTAGTACTCAATCTAGATTCATTATTGCCTGTTTTTCTCAAATCAGTCACTGATTGTGCATTAACATTTCCATTCTTAGAATCGGCTTCGAACCCTCCTTCAATTGAGCTGCCTGTTTCGGCTGTTGCATTTTTAGTACCTGTTGCAACTCCTGTATCAACAGCTGCTGTAGTATCATTATTTTGGTCTTCATTCTCAGTTACAAGATACGGTGTACTATCGATTTCACTTTTAATAAATGATATCAAATCATTACGTTCGATAAACGGGATAATAGAAACTTTCTCAACTTCACATTTACTTATATACTCTGTTGTGTTTTCATCTTTATTCAACCAACAGAAATAAATCGTTTTGATATCATATAATTCATTGTTAGAACTTGATTTATAATTACTTTTGTCATTAACATTAAATTTATCATTATTGTCACTAAAAATCAATACATCTTTGTTTCCTGATTCGTAATCTATGGTCTCATTCTTTTTAACCGCTTCCCTGAGTCTGATTATAAAAGCACTCATCGTATACCCGTTGCACTGCTATCTTCTCTCCAGAGAAAACCAGTACTTGATTCCTTCCTTGTGGGTTTCTTGTATCGTTTCTCTTTCTGTTTTCCCAAAGTTTTGCTTCGGTCGCATTTTAACAAACAAAAAATGCTGGAAAATGAAAAATACCAGCGACGCGTCGAGCGGCGCGTCGGCGCAGGATTTTCTTTTTTTCCCTTTTTTTTAATTCTTTTTGCAGATGCTCAGCGATTACTATCAGTTCTCTGAGATAAGAAGGCAATTTGCAGATTTGCCCTGTTTTTGCTGTTTGTGCTGTGTTTTTTCAGCTTATTGTTTGCTTATTTCTTTGTCTGGGACAGCTGTTTAGGAACCACAATTGCCACTTTTGGTCAATTGAACATGAATGAGCGCTCAAATACAGAATACTCAAAACATGATACATTTCTATCGATGTTATTAGGGAATACGTCAAATAGTAAAAATAAAATTAACAATAGTATTAACAATTCAAATAATAAAATTAACGATATTAATAATTTAGATATACCGTTCTCAAATGACGATAATACAGATTTACAGTTTTCTCATCAATATGTTGATATTGATCATAATAACGATCATCAAAATGTAATCGATAAAGATATCGATTATAATAATAGTGAATATACCAGATTCGATCACAGTAACGATAAAAAAATAAATAAATTGTTGATGTCAGATATATCATTTAAATCGGAACACAAAAATAAGAACGATGATGAAGTTCTGGATGTAACAGAAGAGGAAAATTCAACGAAACTTAGAAATAAAACTAGAAATCATAAAAAATTACGTTCTAACGTTTCAATAAATTTTTATTCAGAAAGTGAATCATCCGATAACGAGAACGATAACGATAACGATAACGATAACGATAATAACACTGACACTGACAATTACGCGCTTGAAGACGAATCTTTGCATGGAATAACAAATAACCACAATAATGATAGTAACTTTAATGATAAAACCGAACAACACAATTCAAACGAAGAAAAAAAATTAAATACCACTTATAACATACACAATGCCAAGAAACTTTCAAATAATGATAAAAATCAAATAAGGGAGCAATTGGAAATAGAATTGGGCTTTGATGATTATATATCCGAAAGTCTGCTACTCGATGATACTTATCGATCCAATAATAAACGAAATACAAAATCTAATTTTAATCAAGATTCAAATATTTTCAATAAACTGGAACAATCATTCATGTATCAAGTTAAAGAAGCTGAAAGAAAATTCGGTCCAACTTTAAATTCCATGTCTAAAAAGGCAAAAAAAATAGCAAAAAATACTTTGGAAAATTCAGTATTACAACCACCTCCTCCAACTTTTATTTCAAATCGAAGGCCAATTACAAATACTCCAAATGCAAACAATTCAGACCAATCTAATCTATTAAATAATCAAGAGTATTATTCACAAAAAATCTTTAATGCAAGGAAACTACCCCCAAAAGATAGAGCTTATTGGATGTGGGCTAATGTAACCAACTTGGATTTGTTTTTATCAGATGTTTATAATTATTATATTGGAAACGGTTGGCAGTGTATTGCATTATCCAAAGTATTTGATATATTAATCATAATTTTCGTTATTTGGTTAACATCTTTTATTGGCAATTGTATTGATTACAATATTTTATTTAATAAAAAAGTGACAAAATTAGGAGAGGTTTATGATGGTAAATGCTATTCGAAAATTCCGTTCTCTCAAAAAATATTTTATCTCATTTTGATATCCCTGTTGCTTTTAAGAATTAAAAATTGTTTCAAGGAATTATCAAATTTAAAAGAAATTCAATTATTTTATAACTATTTACTAAATATCAATGATTCAGAATTGCAAACAATAACTTGGCCTCAAATTGTTAAAAAAATCATGATTTTGAAAAATCAAAATACTAATGCTATTGTTAACGATAATAATAAAATGAATAACGACCTAAAATCGAAAAATAGATTAAACGCTCATGATATAGCTAATCGTTTAATGAGGAAAGAAAATTATTTGATTGGACTTTTTAATAAAAATATTTTAACAAAACCTTTAACAATTCCATATTTTAATATCTATTTTTTAACTAATACTTTGGAATGGAATTTGAAACTTTGTGTTATTGATTTCTTGTTTAACGATGAAGGTCAATTGGTTAAAAAAATATTAAGTGAGCATAATAGATTGACTTTAATTAACAATCTTAATAAAAGATTCAGAATGGCAGGCTTATTAAGTATTATATTAACTCCATTTTTGGTTGCCTATTTTATCCTGTATTATTTTTTAAAATTATTCTATGATTTTAAAACTAATCCAGGATTGTTAAATGCTCGAAGTTATTCACCATATGCAAAATGGAGAATGAGAGAATATAATGAACTACCACATATATTTGATCAAAGATTGAATCTTTCGATCGAAAATGCTGACAACTATTTAGATCAATTTCCAAAAGAATTGGCAAATATTATCTTAAAATTTATATCATTTATTACAGGTTCAATTGTTACAATTTTAGTCATTTTAACTATTATCGATCATGAAAATTTCTTAAATTTTGAATTAACTCAGGGGAAAACTGTCTTATTTTATATGTCAACTTTAGGTGCAATTTTCACAGTTTGCAAAAATTCAATTTCTTTACCCCATAACAAATATTTATTTGATCCTGAAGGATTATTGAAAAAAGTTGCAAATGATACTCATTACTTACCTACATCTTGGGAAAATAGATATCACACAGTAGAAGTTAAGAATCAGTTTTGCAAATTATATAATTTGAAAATTATTCTAATATTGAAAGAATTAGCTAGTTTGATATTATTGCCATATATCCTGTATTTTCAATTACCTAAATACAGTGGGAAAATAATTGATTTCTTCAGAGATTATACAGTTCATGTTGACGGAATCGGTTATATATGCAGTTTTGCTATGTTTAATTTAGATGAGAACTCTGATCATGTTTATAATAATTGCTCTAATGATGATGATGATGAAATAAAAAATAATGATTATTTGGACGAAAATGATGATAAAATGGTTAAATCGTATATGTACTTTCTTGAAAGTTATAGAAATGGGGGTTTAAATGGGAATATAAATAGGAATAATAAAGCAGATATTACCGGGATTGGGGCTGATACAGGGGTATCAAAAAGGAAAGGACAGTTATCAAAAAGAAGAAATGGTACATTTGGTAATCAATCTTTAGCAAAATCTGCTATTTTAAATCACAGAAATGGGAACTATAAAAATGTTGGATCAAATAAAATGCCAATTTATAAAGAGCAAATGGAAGAAACTAGTGCAGGTTTATATTCTATGAATACCAAAAACTATATCGATAATTTAAATAATAGTATGATTTTAGGTGAAAGTTTTCAATTGGGATATGGAAAAGATGATTATGATGAGTATGAAAATCGTTCCGATAAAGATTGGAAAGACGATAAAAATAATGATACAAATGGTGGTGTTCTTGGACTGTTAAATAACATTTATAAAGATAAAAAAAGTCTCAGTTAATAATTTTAATATTGGCATGATTAAAATGGTTTTATGGAAATTTACTTAAAGCAAAGTATTTCCGATCAATGTTTTAGCATGGTTTAAGTCTATTTATATATTTTTCTATAGATAAAAAGTATACATATTAACGTTTCAAGTGTGAACTTATTTCCTGTTCTTGAGAGCTTTCTTTTCTCTTTCGTATTCATTTTTAGCTGTACCTTCTTCTGTTTGAATAGAGTTATAAATTTTGGACATTTTACTATGATATTCTTTATATTCTTTCTTCTTTTGTGATATTTGAGCTCTCGCTTCAAATTTGGTATCTCTTCTGATATCTTTAAGAGCTTGTTTACGTTCTTCTTTAACTTGATGTTTCAATTTATTGATTTCATCTTGAACTGCAATTGGATCTAATGGATCCATATTGGAAGTACGTTGAGATTTTCTGTCAGGATTATAGTTTTCATTAAATCTTGGTGCAACAGTTGCAATACCAATTGCTCTGTGTGATTGTAATTTTAATGGACGACGTTCTTTAATTGATAATCTATTAATATTTGAAAATTTAGTAATTAAATTAATCAATTTAGGACTTGGTTTATCATTAGAATATTTAATATAATGTTTTAAAATTACTATGAATGATTCTGTTAATTCTGGTGCTGCTAACGTTGGTTTGATCATGTTAGTTAATAAGTCATCTAAAGTATCTAAAACTTTTGACAACATTTGAATTAAAAATTGTTTGGTTTTTTTAGGATCTTTGGATAATTTCCATATTTCATCTATTGATATAGGTTGGTCATTAGCTTTGTTTTCTTCAACGCTCAATTTCTCTAAATCTTTTGAAGATAATGTAATTTTAGTTGAAACTGGTTCAGTTGAACATATTAAAATGTTTTGCCAGTCTTGGATTTTTTCAGGCTCGGGAATTAATGCTAGCAAGATTTTATGAATAAAAGATACAACTTCAGGTATATATCTTTTTGATATACTTTCATATCTTAAGAGTAAATCACAAAGGAATATTCCAAAAAACATTCTAGTTTTATCATCTTCTGGTTTCATAAGTTCTAAAGACTCACATGATACTAAAATAGCAGATATAACTACTAAATGATATTTATCAGAAGTTGAAAAAGTTCTACCAATTAATGTTAGCATAATAATATCACTCTTTAATGGGAATATTTTTTCATCACCAGATACTATACGTTCATGTGTGTTCGATATATATTCTCTAAAAGATTCAAGTAGCAAAGTTTGATATTTCTCTGTCAAATTACAGATTGTACGTGTAAGAAATTCCATTAATCTGACATATCCTTTGTTCTCTTTTCCAAAAGGTTTATTTGAAACTTCAATAAGATATTCAAATAGAACAGTTGTGAAAATACCAAGTTTCTCTTTATTTCCATCTGCAAGTTTTGGTTGATAGGTTTCAAAAATTTTCTTGGTGATCTCAACTATCTCTTCATGATCTAAATTGTTGATGATTTTCTTAAACTCAATTAAATTTTTAGGACAGATAAGCTTGGCAGTTTTGATTTTGGGTTTAACAACTATTTTTTTGTTACCAATGGTGATGATAGTTTCTTTTGGTTTATCATTATGATTGTTGTTACTTTCTTCTTCTGTTTCACTTTCTGATACTTCTTCTTTGTCTTCGTCATCTTCGTCACTGGCATATGAGGCAGCAGGGGAGCCAACTGAGAATCCAGTTTCTTCATCACCACTTCCTGCCCAGAAATCATCGTCGAGATCATCACCTGTAGCAGTGGTTGTGGTCACACCGTTTTCTTCATCTTCAATTTCACCTTCCATTCTTTGTTGCCTTTTCTTTTCCAATTCGGACAGTCTTTCATCCTCTTCTTTCTTGATTTCTTCAGCTGTTTTAGTTCTGTCAGTTGGTGCAGCCCTTCTATCAAGTTTTGCTTCGGTAACTTTCATATCATACTCGAGATCAAATTTAGATTTTGCCGAATCCGTTTTTGTATTATTTACAGTACTGATTTCATCCATCACGTTTTCAAAATTGTCATCCAAATCTTGAACCATTTCCATATTTTCCATATGTGCTTGTTGTCTTTCATGTTTATATTTTTTGGATTTTGCAATGACTTCTTTCATAACTTCAGCTTTTGTTTTCTTTCTTAAAGGTTGATCAGAATCTATTTCATCTGCATCTCTTTTTTTCTTGGAGAAAAATCCGTCATCATCGTCATCTTCAATTGCATTACCAGTTGGTTTGGAATTAGATAACGATTGACCCAAATGAGTTAATCCAGTGGTTTCATCATTAAAATCGTCATCTATATTGTTATCATCATCTAAATTATACATTGAACTTTTATTGGATTTTGCTAATCTTTCCCTTGTGAATCTTTCCAACATTTTCTCTTCAGCCGTTAACTTGATATTACCTTCACCGAATCTTCTATCTATAATACCACCAGCTTTACCCTTTTTCTCCATTCTGGCTTCGAATTCTTTCCTCCTGTTTTCTTCACCTATTTGTTTAGAAATACCAGGTTTGCCAACTGTTATCTTTTTCTCTAATGCATCAGCACGCTTATTCTTGGATACTTTAACATCAAATGGGTTAAACTGTTCTCTGATTTCACTCAAAATCTTTTCTTTATCGTCTTTACGTAATTTGTCTTGAGCACCATTTCTCTTCTTCCCTTTTTTACCCTTTTTGCTGAAATTAGACTGTCCCGTCAACCCAGCATTTCTTAATGACTCCTTCAGTTTCTTCAATTGTGCACCACCAGCCATTGTTGTTTGAAAACTACGTTACTTGCTGTAGAACAAAGTGTATTTCTGCATCTGAAAAAAAAAAAAATTTTTTTCAAAAAAAAAAATTTTTTTCAAAAAAAAAAATTAAAATTTCCTGGAAAAACTGAAAAATGTACAAATCGGACATCCGTGCACCCGTCTCCACACAATACAGGAAAGAAAGTCTCTGAAAAGAGCCTGTAGCAGCTTGGAAGACACTAAAGAACCAGTGTTGTGCAGTTTGTAAGATGGCACAGACACGTCGAGTAGTAGTCACTGGGTTGGGTCTTGTGACACCACTAGGTACAGGGACAAAGCATGCTTGGAACGAATTGATCTCGTCAAAATCCGGTATTATTTCAACATCTCAACTGCCAGATGCTGAGAAGTATAAAGATATACCATCAAAAGTTGTAGGTAAAGTGCCTACAAGTTTAACTGATACTAGTACAGAAATACCTGGTATTTATAATCCCAATGAACATTTCAGTAAACATGAATTACGCCGATTTTCTCCCTTTATTCAGTATGCGTTAGTTGCAGCTAGTGAAGCATTAAAAGACTCGAATTGGAATCCATTAGAATTAACTGAAAATGACAGAATTAGATCAGGTGTATGCATTGGATCAGGTATTGGATCATTTGAAGATGTTGTTAATAATACAATTGGGTTTCACGAAAATGGATATAGGAAGATCCAACCGTTATTTATACCCAGATTGCTTACAAACATGGCAAGTGGTAATGTATCGATTAAATTTGGTTTAAAAGGTGTTAACCATTCTGTTTCAACAGCGTGTGCCACCGGTTTACATTCGATTGGTGATTCGTTTAGATTTATACGTGATGATTATGCCGATGTGATAGTTTGTGGAGCATCAGAAGCTGCAATCAATCCGATATCGTTAGGTGGATTTGCTAGATCTAAAAGTGTTACATCGAATTTTAGTGAAGAACCTGAGAAAGCTTCAAGACCGTATGACAAACTAAGGAGTGGATTTGTGCTTGGAGAAGGAGCAGGAATATTGATTTTAGAAGAATTACAACATGCCTTAAATAGGAATGCTAAAATCTATGCAGAAGTCACAGGTTATGGATTAACAGGGGATGCTACACATATAACCACACCAAGTACAGAAGGTGATGGTGCAAAAAGAGCAATTGAGATGGCAATTAAACAAGCCAAGTTAGAATCTAAAGATATTGGATATATTAATTCACATGCAACTTCGACACCATTAGGTGATAGAGCTGAGAATTTTGCGATTAAGAGGATATTCGGTAATGATAACAAAGATTTGAAAATTAGTTCAAATAAGGGACAAATTGGACATTTACTGGGAGCAGCTGGATCAGTTGAAGCAATATTTACTATATTATCGATTAAAAATGGTATTGTGCCACCAACATTGAACTGTGATGAGCCAGGTATGCATAAAGAAGATAATAAAGAAGACTTTATATTTGATTACGTTCCTAATGTATCTAAAAATGTGGAGCTAGACCATGCTTTAACCAACAGTTTTGGATTTGGTGGAACAAATGCGTCGTTATGTCTCTCAAAATTCAAACCGTAAACTGTATAATTTCCATTCATTGAATCACACATGTATATATATATATAAGTATATATAATTTGTTTTATACAAGTTAATATAGAAAAGGTATTATTTTAAAATGCTTTGTTTTCAGCAAATTGTTTTTCTGGTAGAATAAGTATGATTGGTTTGCAGATATCCCTAAATTGATGACAACCCATACAACAATAAGAGAAAAATTCAAGTTAGGGATAATTAAGAATTGGGAAAGATATATCAGCACTTCGTCAAAGTAGTGAGGACATACCAAGTATTTGAATAGTCTTTGGTTTGGTAATGTATATTTTTTTTGGATTGCAAAGAGATAGTGGTGGAAGAATTGGTCATAGGAAGCCCAGAAAAATAATGCAATGGGTATAAATAATTTGGTTGTGTTTGAATGATATGAGTACGGATTGGATATGAATGTCAGTAGAGGTATCAGGTTGACTATTGAGTAGAAGAAAATTCCTGCAAAATAATGGAAAATGTGTATTTTAGAAGTTGGTGAATGTTTTGACACATACAAACATTCATATATTCTACGAATACTTTGAAGCAGGTTTAAAACTGAAACCAAGGTAAAGTTTGTGAAATGTGGTGAATTGCAAGAAAAGTAGATTAAATTGGACAAGGACAAGACCCAGTCAAGTAAGTAAAAGTCTACAAACCGTTTCTTGGCAATATAGATATTGATAAATGCATTACCATTGTACGAGGTTAAAGTTTTCCCGTATGCTAGGAATGCATTGAGTTGGGGTATCACTGCAGCCAGCGAGACTCCTAGAATGGAGAGGACCTGCAACAGGGTCACCAACAGCAACAACGAGCTGCAATCCACCATGTTCAGCTAGGTGATGTAAGTGCTGGGTCGAAGCATAAAACTCGACACAAACTTCATTTGTTTCCGTTTTAGGCAAATTTGTATTGTTTTTTTTCTTTCTTTGTGTGTTCTCATTTCGAATATTTTTTTTTCCCTTCTTTCTTTCTGGGAACACTTGGACCGTTGTTTTCCTTTCGGCTTGGACTCTTTCTTGTTGTATTGAACATTAACAGGAAACGATGGCACTACCACTTCTGCCTCTGTATGTTGGCTTGCTTGCCATTTTTTCCATTTTCTTCTACAAGAACGTGGATCCAGATTACGAACAACTTGAAGGAACAGTCCATACATGGATGAAGACGATTTCTAATAAGGTTGACAATTTCCAAATCGATGAATGCGTTGGAGATATTGTCGATAATTGCAAAGGGCTGATTAATTGCATCAAAGATAACTATCTGACGAATGCAATCGAAGATTCGTTTGCATCTATTGGCCATGCCGAGAATAAGATCGCTGATAAACCAACATCAATTTTAAGTGAAAATTTCAGCATTTTGATGACAAAATTTCAAAATTCATTATTCTGTAAAAACCTTTGTTTTATCTATAATACTTTGAAAGCATACCTTTCTGAAATTTTAGAAGAGCACAGTGGTATTGTTAAAGCATTTTTAACGGTTAATGATCATATTGAAGCCGTGTATAATGATATTTCAAGTAGATTTGTTTACCTGTGTGAGCAAGAACCTATTAACAGTTATTTAGCTAAGGCAGGTATTATGCACGAAACATACGTTGCACCATATGTTAATAAAAGCTGTGATATCATTTCACCGTATGTTAACAAGTGTTACGCATTTGTTGAAGGCCAGATTGTTAAGAAGAGTGATGACCAAACATTTTTCACTTTTATTGTTATTTTTGCAGGTGTTTTCGTTTTCAAGTTTGCGATTACAAGATTTTTAAGATGGTTTGCAAAAGATGCATTCCAAATGAACAAGAGTATGAGTGATATGTATAAACAAAGTCAGCAAAAGAAAGTTGATGGGTTGATCAGCAGCAGTGAACAACAGCACAACGAAATTTACATCAAGATGAAAGGCGTTAACAACGAGAATACAATGACTGTGGACGAGTTGAAGCAGTTAGAGGAAGAGTTTGGTGGAGCTGGTAGAGCTGGTAGAGCTGGTAGAGGTGGTGAAGCTGGTGAATCTGGTGAAGATGCCAATGCGAGCAATCGTACAAGAACAGACGACGGGAGCAATCGTACAAGAGAGACAGGCATCACCACAGCACAGCAGCAGCAGCAGCAGGGGCAGGAACAGGAAGAGGAACGTCAAGAACAAGGGCAGGAAGAAGTAGACGGCCTAGTAGACGACCAAGTGGCCGCCAGTGCTGGTAACGGCAGCAGGTTGGTTTACTCCCAGTCTGCCGTTTCAGAGATGCATCCCAGGGACAGCACCGTCAGTCTGAGTTCCAACGCTGTGGCCAGTGTCACCGTCAACCACGACACCGGCACGGGCACCACTACAGCTGTGCCAGCCAGAGACAGCACCGGCAGCATCAGAAGTGTCCGTTCACTTCTCTCTGGCGACTAGCTGGGCCTTTCCCTCCGGCTTGGTCTTTGTCTTGGTCGTTGTGTACTTGTCTGTGTAGTTTAACCCGTGTGTGTACTTTACGTAATCTGCAACCGTTTGAAAGTGTTTTCTGCCTCTGCCTGCTTTCCTTGCACTGGCATCGACATCGGCACACAGCAGAACAGCTTCCTGGCCACCACTGCTCTTCCCTGCTGCCACCCCTACCCCCAGTCTTTGCTCCAGACACCTGCACTGCTACCCACAACATGTCAGAAGAGAAAAACTCAAACCAGCAATACTACCAGCAACAACCACCGCAACAGTACTACCAGCAACAGCAACAGCAACAACCACAGTACCAGCAACAGCAACAACCACAATACCAGGAACAGCAACCACCACAGCAGCAACACCAGTCAAAGGGAGGTGCTGCCTCCAACCTGCTGGGTGGCTGCTGTATGACCCTGCTGAACTCCATTATCTTCGGTATTGGTGCAACCATTGGTAGGAACATTGTGGGCTCAATCTGTTCTTAAGAATGTGTTTGACGCCGCTGTGCCATTTGTTAACCAAGTGTGTGTGGTCCTTGTCCACATGGTATACTAGTTGTATTTGTTGACTATATATATATTCAAAACGCTTTATGTACTTATCCTACATATCGGGTTTCCCGTTTTATATATCCAATATATAGTTGTTAATTTGTGTTCTTTAATTAAAATACACACGATAAACGTTCCAGATTCTTTGAATCGACATTAGCTTGTACTCTAAACTCAAATCGTCATTGACCAATTCTTCAATTTCAGACTTGAAGTCGTTGAAAATATATGACGGCAAAACGTGGATAGATAGATGTTTCAAGTTTCTAGCTTCAATAAACAGTAAACCTTTCTTGTAATAGTTGGTTAGCTTGTACTCGGCACTGTCATTGTCACTGCTGTTGTTTATCATTTGATTTATCAATTTTTCAAGTATACCTAAACTTTTACACATTCTAGACTTGATTTCCCGTTTCCTTAGATTTTTCGTTGAGTTTTTGTTGTCGCCGTTATACCAATCCATGAAAGAGTTTTTAATGCTCCATAAAATAAATAAACTTGGAGATGCTGCAACAACTCCGAAGACCAACTCTTGGCTTTTCAAAATTTGGTCAACGCCATTCAACGCAAGTGATCCGTCAACTTTAGTTTTCTGAATCTGAATTAAAATATTCCTTAGCATGTCTCCAATCACAACTGATTTTATAGGATGTTTTAGATCTTTCTCGTAGTTGCTCATTATATATGTTAAATCGCCTAGTTTAACAGACTCTTTGATCAAATTCTCATTGATTGTAGAATCTTTCGACGAGTCATTGATATAATCAATAACCATTCTTTCAAGTGACTGTAAATCTGTATCAAGTGACTGTTTTGTCATTAATGCGATTTTGGATTTATCGTCGTGTCTAATTGTCTTCAAAATGTTATTCATTGGATCAATTATCCAATTTCTCCAGAATGAAATACTCGTATCAACTAAATAGCTTATTTTGTCGTTTATGTATTTGTACAACTCTTTACGTACATCTGAATCGTTTATTAACAATTTGATGTTCCTTAACGTTGAAGGAGTGTACAGTATACCTAACAGCAAACTTGGTACTAGAATTGGCCAATATCTGATAAAAAATGATGGTCTGCTATTACTATTATTAACTTCTTGTAATGCTTCTTTAAATTTAGGTATACCGTTTTTAATTAGCAGTTCAACGGTTTCAAGATTTAATTCATTACTTGCTGTTTCGTTTCCATCAATTGAAAAATCATCTTCATTTATCAAATCATTCAAGTTGGATATTATTGATACGTCTTTAAATAACAAATCACCTGCAGTGCTTCCTTTACTTCCGTCATCATTGCCAATTTCATAAACTGGGATATTACTCAATAAAAATCCAAACTTAGATATATTGGAGTTCTGCAATTTAACGAGCTTCGATCTCTTTGTTTCAATTGCAAATTTGGAATAATAATATGGCAATTTAAACGTTGAAGTCCAGAAAACTTTAAACATCGATTTAGAATCTTGATGTTTCTCCATTAGAAACGATGTCGGAGATTTAATAAAATCGTCAACAGATTTATTTATCATGTTGTACCCGATTTTAAAATATTTTAAAATCGTTTCATATGTACTACGTGAAAATTCAGGTATCCATTCAGGCAATTTGATAACTTTATTCTCAATCGATGAAAATGAATTGGTAGTAGTGGAAACCGGTGATGTTAATATATTAACGTCTTTCACTTTTTTAACAAAATCGTATACATTTGTTGGCAGTAACTGAATAAAATATAATAAGACTGTGTATTTTTTAGATAAAACACAATCGTAGTAGTTAATATCATTCAATGCAATCAATGTCGAATCAATCAATTCTTTACTGATACTGATTATTATTGAAATCGATATATATAAAACTATCAACTTGCTCAAATTGGAAACGTCCTTGTCTTGGCTCAATACCCATCCGTTCTCTTTAACTTTTGAAAAGGAATCTGACAAAACCTTGATATCCGAACTACTCAATTCGAAATCTTCAACTAATGAAGGCTTGAAATCGGACGAGATTCCAACTGAATTGATTCCAATGTTGTTGATAGATTTATTCGGGTTTTTGTTTTGCATTAACCCCGGCTTGATCACTTGGTAAACGTCTATAAACGTCTGTTTAACTTCTGACAGTTCGTCGTCTGTACTGCCAGCTGAATATTTCTTCTCAATGTCCGACAAAAGCTGGGCTGCATAGTCCTGCAGTGACCCAGAGTCGTGGCTCTTTATAAAAGTGTCTAAAATGAGAGCAGACATAGTGGCGGCAGACTGCTGTGTATCCTCTCCTGGTCTTCCCACTCCCTCTTCTTCCTGCTCTTCCTGCTCTTCCTGCTCTTCCTGCTCTTCTCCGTGTTCCCAGCAGTGCTGTGAAATGTCACTTTTTTCATGGTGGCGTCGGTCGGCGCGTGTTTTTCTGTGGTGTCTGCGGCGTGGGACTCGGCTGTACAGCCAGAGTGTGCCATTTGTGTGCTGCAACACCGGCTGCAGACGTCAAGAAGTGAAGCTTTGGCAGAGAGAGAGTGCAGCTGGCAGACACGGTTTCTTCAGACAATTTACTGGATACAGACAGCCTGCTGGATCGTTGGAAGTTTGCAAGAATTTCGTTCCTCGGATAATCAGAACAGAACTACATTTCCTCCTTTTCAAAGTTGATTTGTTTGCTCAAAACAGATACACTTTTTTTCTAAAAAAAAACACACCCAGGTTTAAACATCTGCTTTTAAATCCTCTACATTGTTTAGATATCTCTCTTTACCAACAGAAGAATCTTCAAACGGTTTACAAGACATTGAATTAGCCTCATTTTCTCAAGATTCTGATTATAACGACACCCTAGCCACTGCAAATACCAAATTTAATAATACCAATAAAAAAATGAAGTTCTCTCACTCACTTCAATTCAATGCCGTCCCTGAATGGTCTTCTAAATATATCAATTACTCTTCTTTGAAAAAAATAGCTTACAATTTACAAAGACAATACGTTCAAGAACTTAATAATAAAAATCATGACGAGGAAGCACAGTTTACTATCGATCCAGAAGATCCTTCTAATCCTGTTATAATTTTTAAGAAAGCTTTAGATAAGGAAAAGGATAAAATTAATAAATTTTATATTCAAAAAGAAGAAGAAATCCTGAAAGAATACATTTCTGTGTTTCAAGAATTCGCAGAATTCGAATCAGATTTCCCATTTGATGAAAGAGATTCTACTATAAGAAATTGTTTAAAAAATATCTTATCGGATTTAGTCCCAGACTATCAAAGGAACGATGAAAATCAAGTTGATAATATTCCAGAAAATACTTTACAAAATAATCAAAATATAAATTATGCATCAGTTATCGCAGCTAATTATCCTGATGTTATGGATAGTCCTGCTGGGATCGCTTCACCTCCTTTACCTACTGAAGATTTAATTGATCAAGATGATATCGATTCTTTAAAACTTCAAAAAAAGAAATCATTCCCAACATTGTTTTATGACGATGATTTCCACGTTACATTTTTAGAAGCTCTGAAAGTTGAAAAAAAACCTTTAATTGTACGCGTTTATACACATATTTCAGAATTGAAATCTTATATTGAATTAAATAAAATTGGTTTTGGTAAAGCCTTGAAAAAATTCGATAAACTTTTACAAACTAATATTAAAAAAAATTATTTATCAGACCTTGAACAAAATATGTACGTTTTCAAAAGCACTACATTGACTAATTTAAATTCAAATATTGCAAATTTAGTTAAATTATATTCAATTTTCACTCATAATAATATCGAAGAAGCTCATTTAGAATTAAGTACAAACTTACGTGAAAAAGTTGTTTTCGAAAGAAATACTGTTTGGAGAGATATGATTGGTATAGAAAGAAAATCTCAAGCAGCTTATGCAAAAGCTGATTATGATAACGATATCATCCATTTAAATAAATCTTGGTCAATTCCACTGGGTGCAGGTAGAAAAATTGTGATACCTTCATTTTTCACTTCGATTTCTACTTTAAAAATTGTTTCAATTTCATTAATTACTTTAACACTTTTATTTATTTCACCATTTAATGATCAACAACAGAAAAATTGTTTTGCAGTATTAGTATGCTCTTCATTACTTTGGGCAACTGAAGCAATTCCACTTTTCACTACTTCATTATTATTACCATTTTTATTGGTTGTTTTAAGAGTTCTGAAAAATCCTGATACAGGCGAAGTTCTCGAACCAACAGATGCTTCAAAATTTATTTGTTCTGCAATGTGGTCTCCAATTATTTTATTATTATTAGGTGGTTTTACCCTTGCAGCTGCTCTTTCAAAACATAATTTAGATAAATGTGCTTGTACTTTCTTATTATCAAAAGTTCAACAACGTCCTGCACCAATCTTATTTTCAATTCTGGTTGTTTCAACAATTGTTGCAGCTTTTGTTTCAAATGTTGCAGCACCTGTTTTGATGTATTCTGTTGTTCAACCAATTTTAAATACTTTGAATGATACTACTGTTAATGGTAAAACTGTTAAAAATGGATTTGCACAAGCTTTGGTTTTAGGTATCGCATTGGCATCAAGTGTTGCAGGTATGGCATCACCAATCGCTTCACCTCAAAATGTTGTCGCCTTACAATTTATGGATCCTGCACCTAATTGGATTCAATGGTTTGCAGTTTCAGTACCTGTTTGTATATGTTGTTTGATTTTAATTTTCATAGTTTTATTATTATCATTTTCTTTTAAAGATGTTACAATTGTTCCAATCAATCAACATAGTGATAGTTTTAATGGTAGACAATATTTTGTTATGCTTATAGCAGTATTAACCATTATTCTATGGTGTTTAGCTTCAGTTTTAGAACCTTGGTTAGGTGATATGGGACAAATTGCACTTTTATCAATGGTTACATTTTATGCATCAGGTTCATTATCTCAAGAAGATTTTAATAATTATCCTTGGACAATTGTAACACTTGCAATGGGTGGTTTAGCATTAGGTAAAGCAGTTTCAGTTTCAGGACTTTTAGCAACTATTGCACAATTAATTCAAGATAAATTAGAAAATGCAGAATTATTCACAATTTTAACAGTTTTCGGTTTCATTGTTTTAATTATGGCTACATTTGTTTCTCATACAGTTGCAGCACTTATTATTATTCCATTAATTGCAGAAATTGGACGTTCATTACCAGATCCACATCCAAATATATTGGTTTTCTGTACAGCATTAATTTGTTCATGTGCAATGGGTTTACCAACTTCAGGTTTCCCTAATGTTACAGCTATCGGATTAACTAATAATTTGGGTGAAAAATATCTTAATGTTGGTACATTCATTAGAATCGGTGTTCCAACAAGTATCGGTTGTACATTAATTGTTATTACAGTTGGTTATTTATGTTTAAAATTGATTGACTTGTAATAGTGGAGGGTTTATAATTTAGCTAAAACATGGGGAATTTACATGTACTTTTATTATTACTATTATTATTATATTTTTTTTATTGATTCCGGCTTACTGTTATATTTATATATATATATCTATATATCTATATATCCATATATAATTCATCATTTGAATATTTTCAAGATAACTTCATTTTAGGTGTATCTATTACTTAGTCTGTGTTTTTATCTTGAATTTTTTTTTAAAATTAACTATCTTATCTATTCTCTACATTCATGTTTTTATCAACTAGTTCCAAAGTATCTGTTATCGATGAATCTATTAGAAATCCACCAATCTGAGTCCATATTCTTATCAGTTTCATAACCAAACTCATCAGGCATTGAAGAGTCGTGCGATAATTGACCAAAACATGCAACTGTTATTCTAACTTTTGGAAATACATTAAAAATTCTTTTTATACCTGTTTCCGTAGCTGTATAATTAACTAGGATTATTTGATCTTGCTCTACTTTATGATCTAATAAAACTTTGATTGCCATAATTGAAGCTGCACCAGTTATTGTTTGAGAATCAAATAATAAAACTTTGGGTTTCTTGTTATTAACTGGTGATAAATTAGGCAGCCTTTCTGTATGTAACGTTGGCTCACCAGTTCTTGAATCAGTTTGAATTAAAAGTTTACCGATTTTAGCAGCTGGGATTATTCGACGAAGAGAACGAATGAAACAATCTCCTGATCTAACAATTGATACTGCAACAACTTCTTGATTTTGAAAATATGCATCTTTTGGATCAAGCTGATAATTAACAGGAGTTGTAATTGTTTTATTAATCTTTTCTCCTGAAATATAATCTGTAAAATTTAATGCTTCAGAAATTAAAATTGATGCAATTCTATTAAAATAGAAAATGAAATCATCATTGGATGAATATTTGTTCATAATTATAGTTTTTATAGCTTTTAATTGGTTTGTATTCTTTAATAAATGAATTTTATTCCAATCAATTCTAGTGATAACTTTTCCTAGCGATTTCAAATGTTCAATATGGTCAATTGATTTTTGATTAAGCAATTTTCTTAAATGTGCAATTAACAAATCTAATGCAACAGTATTATCGGATCCCCTAGGTATCACAATATTTGCATTATTTCTTGTAGGTAAAACATGAGTAACAGCATTTGGTTTAACATATGAATCCCATTGTTTGATAACACCTTTAATATCACGGTCTCTATGAACAATATCACGTAACAATCTTCTTGAATAGCAAACATCTATATCTGTATCAACAAAAATTTTACAATCCATTAATTCTAATAATTCTGGTTTATACAATGCATAAATACCTTCAATAATTACAACATTGGCACCATATATAGATAAAGACTGATCAGGTAATCTAGCATGTTTAGAAAATGAATAAACGGGTATTTCAGTTTTTTTACCTGATTTAATTGATTTAACACATTCATAAACCAAATCTAAATCTAATGCAGAAGGTTCATCAAAATCGTATTCATTTAAAAATGCTTTCTTGCTTTGTTCAGGTGTTAGTTCTTTATAAAAATTATCAAGTGATAAAATGACTGTCCAAGGTTCATTAATTGATGATATAATCTCTTGAACAACGGTGGTTTTACCTGATCCACTCAAACCAGCAACTCCAATTATATAAGGTGACGACCATGGCGGTATATATTTCTCCACATCCATTGATTTAACGGCTCATTCAAGACCTTAAAGTGAATAAACTTGTCAATAGTGCAATCAGGTCAGTGTGCATGGCTGATAAGATTCTTCGAAGTGACGGGGTCTCTTTGGGCACGTGACTGTCTGTTTTTCATCTTCTTCTTTTCTTACATTTTTTTTACTATTGTTTATAGAAGATTCTGGCTGATCTCTGTTAATTTGAGTTCAGTTTTAGGTCCGGTGTAATTGTAGACACTGGCGTAGAGACTAGAATAGAAATAGATGCCAATGGATGATGAAAGTAACGAATTTTCCAAGCGTTTGAGAGATACTGGTGGCTGGAGTGATGACGAAACTTCGATTGACGCAGAAATCCAGAAGTTGCCGAAACTTTTGAGCAATAAGAAACGGAGAGTTATTAGGGAAAAGCAAGAGTATGAGAAACGTTCCAATAGTTCAGATGATGAAGAGATGGTGTTTGGAAACAAAATTAGTTTGGAAGATGATGATAGATTATTAGATCCTGATATTTCCAAAACGAAGAAACAAATTTCAACAGGTGAATTGAAAACCATTGAAAAGGAGGTTGAAATGTTTGAAAACGATATTAAAAGCAAAGGAATCGATGTATTAGATGATAATGAGAGGGACGAGTATAATCTCAAGAGGAAGTTATTGAGTGTTGTCGAAGAAAATCAAAACTCCAGTGGAGGTTATATTCTGCCAGAAGATTACGTAACGGAGGATGGTAAAATTGATATACAGAAAAAAGCAGCAATGTTTAGGAACCAGAGGAAGAATGATAGAAAAGAGAGTGAGAATCAATGGTTTGACAAACAATTGAATAGTGCACAAAAGGTTAATCAGTTATCCAACTTGAAAAAGGGGCAACAAACTGAAGAGAGTGAAAAGGATTACGAATACGTATTTGATAAATCGAATATGATTAATTACATACCTGATATTCCAGAAGATGAAATGAAAGAATTAGAAAACAGAATTGAGTTGGAGGAAATGATAGAACAAGAAGAGAACCGTATACGTACTATTGACGAAGTTAAGAAATCGTTACCAGTTTATGAATATAGAGACGATTTGCTGGAAGCAGTGTCAAAGTATCCTGTTTTAATTGTTGTTGGGGAAACAGGTTCTGGTAAAACCACGCAACTTCCCCAATATTTGTATGAATCCGGTTATTGCAAAGGAAGCAAGATAGTTGGTTGTACCCAACCTCGTCGAGTAGCTGCAGTTTCTGTTGCTACACGTGTAGCTGATGAAGTTGGTACGAATTTAGGAGATAAAGTTGGGTATAGTATAAGATTTGAAGAGAAATGTAGTAAAAATACGGCAATAAAATATATGACGGATGGTATGCTCGTAAGAGAATTTTTAACTGATAGTAATTTAGAGAAATATTCTGTTATGATTATTGATGAAGCGCATGAACGGACGTTACAAACTGATATTTTGCTTGGATTGTTAAAAGATTTGTTGAAAAGGAGGCCAGATTTTAAATTGATTATATCATCAGCAACAATAAATGCTAAGAAATTTAGTGATTATTTTGACAAAGCACCAATTTTCAACGTTCCAGGTAGGAAATACCCTGTTGAAATATTTTATACGGAGCAAGCAGAAGCAAACTATCTTTATGCTGCTATTACTACAGTTTTCCAAATACACATGTCGACTAAAGGAGCTGGTGACATTTTAGTTTTTCTAACAGGACAAGAGGAAATTGAGACAATGGCAGAAGCTTTAGAGGACACATGCAAAAAACTACAAGGACAAATAAAGGAGATGGTTATTTGTCCAATATATGCAAATCTTCCACCTGAGAAACAGAAGAAAATATTTGATCCAACCCCTAAAGGGGCACGTAAGGTTGTTATTTCTACCAATATAGCAGAAACGTCGTTAACTATCGATGGTATAGTTTACGTTATCGACAGTGGATACGTTAAAGAAAACGTTTATAGTGCTAGCACCGGGATGGAAAGTTTAGAAGTTGTTCCGTGTTCTAGAGCATCAGCGGATCAACGAGCAGGTAGAGCAGGTAGAGTGGGACCAGGTAAGTGTTTTAGGTTATATACTAAATGGACATTTTTGAATGATCTCAATAGTAACCCAACGCCTGAAATTCTAAGAACTGAACTTACGAGTGTTGTATTGTTAATGATGACATTAGGTATTACTGATTTGATACATTTTGATTTCATGGATAGACCGAAAACGAATGCGCTTGTCAAAGCGTTGGAATTACTATATGCGCTAGGGGCATTGAATGAGAAGGGGGAGTTGAGTTACATTGGAATGAAAATGGCAAGTTTCCCCACAAAGCCAATGATGTCCAAGTGCCTACTAGCAAGTAAAGACCTACACTGTTGCGAAGAGATCATATCGGTTGTGGCGATGCTTGAAGAGTCTGGTGCGCTGTTTATCCGGTCCAAAGATAAGAAGGAGCTGGCAGAAAACGCACACAAGCGGTTCACCAGCAAGATAGGCGGCGACCATCTGACGCTGCTGAACATCTGGCAGCAGTTTGCAGAGAGTGGGTACTCTTCACAGTGGTGTCACGACAACTTCCTACAGTACAAGACACTGCAGCGGGCACGTAAGATACGGGGGCAGCTCCGTCGCATATGTGTTCGCCTGGGCCTTATCAGTGCAGACCAGCCGGCGCCCAGCACCGCAGATGCGCTGACGGCTTCCCTGCGAGTCATGAAGGCTGTGGCGGCGGGCTATTTTTTGCAGAGCGCCCGCCTCAGCGAGTCCGGCCGCCATTACGAAACGCTCGTGGGGAATCGGCCGGTGCTGGTCCACCCTTCGTCGACGCTTTCCCACGCCGCGCCGCCTGTGCGGGCCCTCGTTTTCCACGAAATTGTGCATACGTCGCGGGCGTTTCTGCGCCACGTGATGCCCGTGCAGGGGAAGTGGCTGCAAGAGTTCGGGGGACACTGCTTGAAGAGGGAGAGTGTAGACGGGTTGTAAAGTTGGCTGGACAAGAGTCTGCTGAGTTGTGAAATACATATATCTTTTCATCTTTTATATATATCTGTATAGGTACTAGCGTTTATAAGTTTGATATATTGAGACAGTGCAATTGTACCAGGTTGAGAAAAATGACTTTGCAGAACCCATTGTGCAACTTGACATCAAGTGTCATATTTTATGCACCAAACGAATCTGTTTATGAAGATACCAAACAGTTCTATGAAAACGTTTTAAATTTTACTGTTGAAAACATCGATAAGAATTCATGCTCTTTGATTTCAGATGGTTATAATTTGACTAATTCGACTTCGATTATTTTAGTAATTGATTCAGCTAACTCTGCATCAGTTGACGAAATCAAACAAAATATTGACAATTTACTAAGTCATAAAACTAAAAGGGATTGGAGAACTTTACAATCTGCGATATCTTTTGAATCCGACAATTTATTGAAAACTATTGAAAATCTGAAACATTTCAATGTAGAATTTCAAGTTAGACCGGATGTATTAAATCCTTTTGAAGTTTACGTAATTGATCCTTTAGGTTCAATTTTAGGTTTTACAGCATTTAAAAATCCTTTTGCAGTTAACGGATCTTCAAGAACTTTTAAACAAGATAATTATATCTATGATCAAAATAGTAATATTGCATCTTCCCTTATTAGTAATATGGATGAACATTCATCAGCTTCTACAATGGATAATAATAGTAAAAGACAAAGAAATATTGCTGTTATGACATCAGGTGGTGATGCACCGGGAATGAATGCTAATGTTAGAGCAATTATCCGTACAGCAATTAACAGAGGATGTCGTGCATTTGCTATTCATGAAGGTTATTCCGGATTAGTTACAGGAGGTTCTAAATATATTAAAGAAATGAAATGGACTGATGTTAATGGTTGGTTAGCTGAAGGTGGTACAAATATTGGTACAGCTAGATGTAAAGAATTTAGAGAAAGATGGGGTAGATTAAAAGCATGTAAAAATATGATTGATGCAGGTATTGATGCTTTAATTGTTTGTGGTGGTGATGGTTCATTAACTGGTGCAGATTTATTTAGATCTGAATGGCCTTCTTTAATTAAAGAATTGTTAGATAATAAAGAAATTTCAAATGAAGAATATGAAAATTATAAATTTTTAAATATCTGTGGTACAGTTGGTTCAATTGATAATGATATGTCAAGTACTGATGCAACTATTGGAGCTTATTCTTCATTAGATAGAATTTGTGAAGCAATTGATTATATTGATGCAACAGCAAATTCTCATCAAAGAGCTTTTGTAATTGAAGTTATGGGTAGACATTGTGGTTGGTTAGCATTAATGGCAGGTATTGCAACAAGTGCTGATTATATATTTATACCAGAGAAACCTTCAAAAAGGTCTGATTGGAGTGATCATATGTGTGAAGTTGTTTCAGCTCATAGAAATAGAGGTAAAAGAAAAACTATTGTTATTGTTGCAGAAGGTGCAATAAGTATTGATTTAACACCAATTACTTGTGAAGATGTTAAAAATGTTTTAGTTGAAAGGTTAAATTTAGATACAAGAATTACAACTTTAGGTCATGTTCAAAGAGGTGGACCTGCAGTTGTATTTGATAGATTTTTAGGTACTTTACAAGGTGTTGCAGCAGTTGATGCAATTTTAACAAGTACACCTAATACACCATCACCAATGATTGGTATAGCAGAAAATAAAATTGTTAAAAGGGAATTAGTTGAAGCGGTTAAATTAACAAAATCTGTTGCGAAAGCTATTAGTGAAAAAGATTTTAAAAAAGCTATATCATTAAGAGATTCTGAATTTAATGAGCATTTAAAATATTTAATTGCAATGAATACAGCAGATTTTAAAGAACCTTCATTATCAATAAATAAACGTAAAAAATTTGCAATTATTAATGTTGGAGCACCTGCAGGTGGTATGAATTCAGCTGTTTATGCATTTGCAAATTTTTGTATGTCAAGAGGTCATATACCTTATGCAATTCATAATGGATTTAGTGGACTTGCAAGGCATGATTCAATTCGTACAATTGATTGGTTAAATATTGAAGGATGGAATTCATTAGGTGGATCTGAAATTGGTACAAATAGGACAACACCTGAAGAAGCAGATATTGGATTAGTTGCATATTATTTTGAAAAATATCAATTAGATGGTTTAATTATTGTTGGTGGTTTTGAAGCATTAGAATCATTAAATCAATTAGAGAAAGGTAGAACTAATTATCCAGCATTTAGAATTCCAATGGTTTTAATACCTGCAACAATTTCTAATAATGTACCAGGTACAGAATATTCACTTGGATCAGATACTTGTTTAAATACATTAGTTGATTATTGTGATGTTATAAGTCAATCAGCATCAGCAACAAGAAATAGATGTTTTGTTGTTGAATGTCAAGGTGGTAATTGTGGATATATTGCAACATATGCACAATTATGTGCAGGAGCAGAATGTTCATATGTACCAGAAGAAGGTATATCATTAAAACAATTAAGTACAGATATTAAAACATTGAAAACAAGTTTTGCATTAGATAAAGGTAAAAATCAAAGTGGTAGAGTTTTAATTAAATCTGAACTGGCAAGTAAAGTATTATCATCTGAAACAATTGGTAAAATTATTGATATAGAATCTGATGGTAGATTTGATTCAAGAACTGCAGTACCAGGACATGTTCAACAAGGTGGTATTCCATCACCAGTTGATAGAACTAGAGCTACAAGATTTGCGATTAAAGCAGTTGAATTTTTAGAAGAAAAATTTGAAATTGCTAAGAATTCAGAAACTGAAATTGGAGATTTCCAAGATTCTGATGAAGTTAGTGCAACAGCTGCAGTTTTAGGTATTGAAAGAAGGCATGTTAAATTTCGTCCAGTTAGAATAATTTGGAATTATGAAACTGCAATGGGTACTAGAATGCGTAAAGAAATTTTCTGGGAAGATGTACGTGAAATTGCAGACATGCTTGTTGGTAGAGTAGCTGTTTGAAGATTTTAGGTTACAATTTATATTTACAATTGTAAGTGTATATATATATATATATATAAGTGCCTTTGTTTTTGGTGGTGGGGGTTTCCCTCTCCTTCTCTTTCCTTCTTTCTCTTTATTGAATTTAGTAAATTTACAAGTTTAAGAACCAAGGCGAAAGTTTTACAAACCATGCACGCAGTAGTTTATTCTAACATTACGATATTGCTGTAGAAGCAAAACAAGCTTTTGTTTTCCGTCAAACCAGTTATTTGAAATCAGCTTTGAAAAGCTGCAGATGTGTGTGGTTTCTAAACTCTAGTTAGTTGTGAAACTGCGAAACGCTAAAAAAAGAGACCGGATGGGTCTATTTTTTTAATAACTTTAATGGCTGTGTGGGTCATTGTGATAATGTGCAGACATAAAGGCTACATGGCTATTACCTACCGTAACAAAGGTGTGTGGATATAAGCTATAGGCCTATATACGAAAAAAAAGAAAAAAAAAGGGTATTCACCGTGATTGCGGGATTCATTGTACTGAATCTGAGACAGAGAGAAAAAAAGATACCCAAAAAAGGTGAAAAAACCTTTTTCCGGCAGATACAATGTAGCATAGCAGCTGAACTGTACACTTCAGGCTACGATGTGTCCCTCCTTGCCCCCCTCCTCCACCCGGAGGATTTAGAAAACAGATCCGAGTTTACAACAAATACTGACAGAACCTTATACAATGTAGCAGTATATTCCTATATCGCATGGGGTTGTTGTGCACCGAGATCAGAAGAGAGCTCGCCATAGTTAAACTTTATCAGGTGATAAACAAAAGTGTAAAAGAGAAAAGTGGGAACTATCGTCGATGTAAATGAAGCGGAACAAAGCAGCATGGAGTAAAGTGAAGTAAAATGCAGGAAGAGTGCATTTCGCTTGGCGTTGAGCTGAATAAGGGGCTTAACAAGGTGTTGCATAAGGTAGATTGCATTCATAGAAGTTTTCAGGTGTGTAGGAGCTTAGAATGTTTTCTGAAATCTTAAACACAAATATTATTTACTGATCCCGTTGCTTCTCCTGGCACGCTGGCCCCAGCACTCGTAAACTTTGTACAGCTGGCTCCACGTCTGCTACAGCAGTGATCTCTGCGGACATCCTGGGGAGACACTCTGTGTCTGGATGGACATCTGTCTGTGCAAGGCCCCCCAGTGTACGGGATTGCATGTTATACATAGCCAGGAAAGGGGAAAAGGGTAAATGTGGCAAAACAGAGCTGTTGCTGTGTTCTGTGTGCGCCGATCGACGCTGCTTTTTGCTTTTTTTTCTGGGGTGTCGTTTATCGTTTAGGGGTCTGTCGTTTGTCGTTGCGACAGACGCAGGGAACGAAGCACCCAAACGAGAGCCAGCTGCTTGTATGCATATATAAGTGTACACATCCCCCCCCGATACTGCTGTAGGGATATTAGACAGTGACCAACTGGACAAAAAGTATCGAAGCCATGGTCTGTTTAACTAGGTGCAGGATTTTCAGCGTAATCAAAACTATTCTGTTTGTTTTCGTTACATTCAAAATTTTAGATCATTTGTACTACTCTTGGTTACCAAGTAATTACGTTTTCGATAAATATGAATTACAGCAAATTGTAAAAGAGACACTTCAAAGTGTACCAGATGATAAAGCAGAGACTCTTTTTTTTACATTACAAGAGAAACTTGAAAACAAATACGGTTCTGATATTATCAATAAATTAAACATGGATGATTGGGTTTTCAATAATGCAGGTGGTGCAATGGGTCAAATGTTCATTTTGCATGCTTCTTTCTCTGAATATTTAATCATCTTTGGTACAGCTGTTGGTACTGAAGGTCATTCAGGTATTCATTTTGCTGATGATTATTTCACTATTTTAAAAGGTGAACAAACTGCTGCTTTCCCTAATCAACTTGAAAAATCTGTTTATTTACCTGGTGATCAACACCATTTAGTTAAAGGTACTTTTAAACAATATAGTATGCCAGGTGGCTCATTTGCTTTGGAATTAGCACAAGGTTGGATCCCAGTTATGTTACCTTTCGGTTTCCTCGATACTTTTGCTTCAACTCTTGATTTTATTACTTTATCTAGAACTATTTATTTCACTGGTTATGATATGATTAAAAACATACTTAACGGTAAATTTTAATATTATTCTTACATTTAGATGAACCATTACACAGTTAAAAATATATATGTATCCGTATATCTATATAAAAACATATGTAATAGTAATAGGAATGTATTTTTCCCAACTGTTATAGCTTCAAGTATTGAGATATTGACTTATTAATTTATTTTGGTAATATACAATTTTATTTATTTAATATGCATATATATATATATATTTATATATAGAAGAATTTAGTATACAGTACTCATGAATATAAAATTTCGCATCAACCGTAATAATTGGTATATTGAACATTAGGTGGTGATCCTGCTATCATAGATGGCGGACGTGGAATCATAAAAGGTTTACCCGGTTGTTGTTGTGGCGGTAATGGTGGTTGTTGTTGTTGTTGTTGTTGTTGTTGCTGTTGTTGTTGTTGGCTTTGTTGTAAATTCGATTGTTGCTGTTCCATAAATGCAACATTTTGTTCATATGGTATAAAATTCCCATTAGGTGTATTCATCTGCATTGGAACTTGAAATTGAACAGGTACTGGACCATTCATTCCCATCTGCATTTGCATTTGTATTGGTATTTGCATAGGCTGTAATTGCATATTCATTGGAACTCCATTGGGTTGAAAATTTATTAGTCGTTGATTAAATTGTGGATTTTGTGAATCTATTGTGATTGGTCCTTGGTGTTGCTGTTGTTGATGCTGCTGCTGCTGTTGTTGCTGTTGTTGTTGTTGTTGTTGCTGCTGCTGCTGTTGTTGTGCCTGCGCTTGTAACTGTGCATGAATTTGATTTTGTTCAGCTTGTATTTGTGCTTGAATCTGTGCTTCTTGTTGTGCCTGTATTTGTGCTTCTTGTTGCGCTTGCATCTGTGCTTGCATTTGTGCTTGCAGTTGTGCTTCTTGCTGTATATGTGCTTGATTTTGTGGTATCATTGAATTTTGAATGTTTTGACTCATTGGCTGGAAACCACCTTGAAATTGAAATTGATTAGGACTAACCATTTGTCTTGAGTTGATTGAATGTGAACTTATTGGAGATCCCATTGCCGATTGGTTCATACTGATTTGATTGTTTGAATGTTGATGTGGTAATGACGGTTGTTGAAAAGTTTGAATCGATGATTGTGAATGTGTTGGCTGTGGCTGTGGTGGTTGAAGTGGCTGAGGTGGTGGTAATGACATTGATTGAAAATGTTGGGTAGGAATCTGTTGTTGCATTGGTTGTATATTGACTTGCTCTAAAGGCGGATGTGGTTGTTGCTGTGTCTGCTGCTGTTCCTGCTGTTGTGCCTGCTGCTGTTGTTGTTGTTGTAAAATTGGTTGCTCAATCGGTGGAGTATTGACATTATTTCCGGATTTTTCTGATTGGTTCATTAAGAAATCAATACTTGGAGTTTGTTTCTTAATATCATCATTTGAATTTTTACTTGTTTCAATTGGTCTATCCCTTTTATTAAATAAGTCGATTCTCTCAGTATAAGACATATTAACCATTTCAACAAGTGGAAATTTTTGTTCAATTTTTGTACAAGTATCTAAAGCATCAATAAATTTTTTAACATCAATATTTAATGATTTATCTTCTGATTTATTTAAAATTTTTGTTGCAATTTCATGAAAATCTGGTATATTTGAAGGGTATGCTAATTTTCTTGCAGAAATTTCTAAACAATCAAAAGCAATATTATAAAATTTTAAATGTAAATAACATTCAGCTAATAATAACCAAGGTAAAAAATCTCCATTATTAGAATGTATAAATTCAACAACACTTGAAGCTTCAATATATGCTCTATCACTTTGAATAATTTTATGTAATAATTGTCTTGCTTTATTTGGATTAAAAAATGATTTATTGAAAAATAATAATAAATATGCATAAATTAATAAAATTGATGATTCATTTGGTAAAGCAGTTTCAGCTAACTCGCAAACCCATAAACTATTCATTAAACTATCAGCTCTTTCAAATGTTACAATTAAATGTTTAATTAAATAAATACAAAGGTCAATACTTTGAATATCTGTTGGAGATTTAAAAGATAATGCAGCACCTAATTCATTTCTTGCACATTCTAAATCTCCATCATTGATACCTATTGTAGTCATTTCTAAATGAACACTTCTTGCAATATCAATTTGATTAGAATCAGTTAATTCTTTTGGTAATAAATATAAAACAGTTGTTAAAGCATCAATCGCATCTCTTGGTAAATTTAAATTATTTAAACATTTTCCTAATGATAACCATAAAGAAGGATCTTCTTTAGTAATTTCTAATGCAGATAAAATAACTGAATGAGCTTTATTATAATCATTTAATAGTAAATATAATTCTGATAATTTAGACCATAATTTAATATTAGTTCTTAATTCCGGATAAGAATTAATTGATGAATTGATTAAATCTATTGCTCTGTTAATACCATCAGAAGATTTTAATAAATAATCTTTTTTAGCTAAAGAGTCTACCAATTTAAGTATACTTTCAACATTACTAGGAGAATATTTTAAACTTGATTCAAAACATTTTATAGCTAAATCATAATTATAGTTAAAACTTATAGCTAAATCACCACAATGAGACCAAGTTGATAAAAGTAATTCAGGAGTTGATTGATTGTTTAAATTATTATTAGATAAAGAATTTAAAGAATTTTCAACTGAAGTTTTAGATAAATTTTTCCTATTTGAAATTTTAGGTGATTTTTTAATAATTTTCAAACTTGTTTTAGATATAGAAGATTTACGCTTTTTATTAGTTGGACTATCATTTTCATTTAGTTGACGGCTAGACCGGTTTGAACGTAATGATTTATGCGAATGAACAGAAGATATTGAGCTCCTGTTTGAATTTTTCGATTTCATTCTTGTTACTGTATTGATATTTAATAGTTGTACTGCAATGTGAAATTGCCCTTAAGAGAGATAAAAGTGATAAAAGAAAAAGCAAAAAGCAGAAACGGAAATAAAAAAAAATATAAAAGATCGGATAAAATAATAGATGGATTTATCTATTTTCTTTTTCTTTTATCAATAACAGTGAGGTCTCTATTTGTAAAACTGTAAATGTAAATATGTCTCTCAATAGGGGGGTGGTTATTACTTCTGAATTAGGATATCAAGTTTTAAGTAGAAAGAAGGAGGACAGGAACACGAACAGGAAGAAAAGGGGTGTGTAGTGAGTAGTAGTGAGAAAAGAGATAATTAATCCTTCCCCAACAGTTCTTCCAAAGAATTAAAAATGTATTAATTGGACGATTCTGGGGATGTACACTTACTAAGTTTATAAAGTTGAATTAGCACCAAAAACTGGGTGAATGGCCTGCATGTAATATAAGTTTTTGCAGGCTGCCAAACCTAATTTGAGAAACAAAAAAAATATCGAAAAAACAATGCAATATGTTAATGCACCTGTCAATAATCACCTGCATGCAACATGTATGCATGTAGTATGTATTGCGTGCATACAATCTATGCACAATAAACGCGTGAGAAAAAAACAATCAAGTTGGTTCAGGAAATAGGTATTGCTTTTCTGAGCGGCTCACATTTCTGAAGATTTGATGGTCTTGGGTGATCGTCCTACATAATATCTGTCCAGTTATAAACTCCATGGAAAATGGCAGAGACACGCATATATATTCAAGACTTGACAATTAGTTTGTTTTTAAAAAAAAATTTTTGAAGCATACATATGCTGGGCATGTATGGAGATAGAACCTTAATGTCACGTTTAGACAGCCGGGGGTAAAAACTCGAGCTGAATTTGAGCTGAGTTGCAAGCAGTGTATAATATGTACAATATGTATACGTAAGTAGATTTATTTTTATTTTTAAATACTCTAAACTAGTTATTGAATAAAAAGAGCGATTTAAAAGGAGCAGACTAAAGCATGCATAATTATCGAAGCTAAAATCGGCAATTAAAAAATTTAGGCCGAATGTACACAAACACTGAATTTTGTTTTGCGTTGGCCCTTCTTCAGAAACGCTGTTGGGCCTTCAGACGGAGCTGCCGCAGAAAAAAGCCACAAATCTGATACAATGTAGTGGAATAACGAGCAAAAACTGGAACTGAAACAGATATTTCAGTTTTCGTTTTTGGAGATTCCAAGACTTGAGGCGTAGGTGAATAGCATAGCGTGCATGTAATGTGCTATTCAGACAGCTGGGGACCGTCTTGGGCAGCGTGTAGCACAAGGACGGGGGAACTACACGTGAGCATTACCAGAAAAAACATAAAATAAATTATCATTTTTCCGAAAGGCAGTAGAAAGGTGCCTTAATGTAGCAACTTCAGCAATTACTACAATCAGTTACTGCGTTTCAACTGTTTACACTTGAAACCTTTTACAACACCCAATTATAAGCTTGGTAGAATTTTATTCAGCTTCTTGATACGAGGTTGTGGATTTATTTGGTTTTGACCAAATATAGCCTACATGAATATTATAAGTCGATGTGTATGCACCATATACACACATGAATATATGTGCTGTGTGTAGAATCCATAAATCAAGTTATGTATGTGTATTACATAACTCGTTGGGCGGAATGGGTTGGAAACCAATTTGGCAAGCATTCATATTGCCCAAAAAAACAGGGAAAAAAAGGGAGACAAGGAGAGACACAAATTCTGTCTCCAGTGGATATATCGAAAAAACCTTCAACGGCAAACTCAAATCCACCAGTTTATCTGAAACAAACTTTGATTAGAGGGTGTGTGAGTTGCAGCTAGTAAAGAGGGAAAAAAAATACGTGTTGTTGTTTTCTCTTTCTGTTTCGCTCTACGTTTAGCATAGGCTTAGACATGTATAGGGGAAAACCAGAAATATTCACTGTATGTAAGCTTGGCTTCAGGAAACAAGATATAATAATGACTGGTTTGAAAACAAAATTTTGGTTGCTAAAGAAGGTCCTGTGGTTAATTATTTAAAACTTTTTCGCTCTATAGACCCACACACGCTAAAAATTATGGGTTTTTCTTTTTTTCCTTTTTTACCTTTTTTTTCCCTGTTCCCTGATTTTCCAGCACTGGTCCAGATTACTTCTATACATTAAAGAGAGGAATCACACTATGACAGTAGCACCTTGGCTGTGTGGTATGACGTTTTAGAGCAATGTGTGCTATACAGCATATATTCAAAAGATGGGGAAAACGTAATTTGAAGCAACTACAAATTGTACAGTATGTAAAAACATACAGAAATGTAAAATTCTGCTGTTTTTTATGATTTATCATAAAATCTGGAATCATATTGCAACGTATTAAACAGCAATTTGGCCAAATACTGCATAAGTGAGCGTGTGGAATTATGTATTAAGTACCTGCGTATATACACACTACATTGCATTTGCAAGAAATAGATTACTGAACTGTGGCCTATTTGCAAACAAAGGAATTCCGAGAAAACAGGAAACAGGAAACCGGCAGCAACATTTGCACTATTTTCATTTTAAGGAAAAAAGAAAGATCTCGCTTGTGTCTGGGTGATGCATGCATGCAGTGCCAGGTGCATGACACTAAAAATTTATTACCACATTCTGCACGTCCATGCACAGCTTCCTCAGGTTTGTACTAGGCTGATGCATTACAGCAGCAACTTGGGACTTTTAGTTAACGAAAATGCACATGTGAGTGCCTGTGTAGCAGAAACGGGGAGAAAATGCAGCGGGACTAGCGTCTGTTAACCAGCGTTGCGGAGTGCTACTGCTATGATAATAAACCGCAGCTCATTTGAAAGCACCAACGTATATGCAAGATGTATTTAATCGGGGAACAATACCGAAAAAAAGAGAGAGAGCAAGAAGAAAAATAGATTTTATAATATGGGAGGAAAGATCTGTCCAGCTACCTGCTTTAGCAGAAAAGACACGAATTTCTGTTTCCCTCTCACGAATTCCAGAAGATGCAATTAATACACGGCCAGAAGCAAAAACAGGTTCACTGGATGCACAATACGCTAAATATTCGCAAAAGCTCAAAGTGCACGTATTTAAGGCACAAAAAGTCAATTCTAGCTCTGTTTAATAGACTTCTGTTTCACCAAAATGTTAGGAAACCCACAAAATTGCCATGAAATTTACGTCACGTTTGCGCATATTACTTTTAAGCTTTATAAGCCACGCAGGTGTATATAGCTGCTGCATTATTGGCCCAATTGATGTTTTTTCTTCACAAAAAGTGATTTTCCTAACTTTAAAGCAGACTGAGAAATTTTTTTGGAAAATTTCTGTTTTTTTTTCCTTTTTCCTTTTTCTACACAAGAAAATTTATTTTGCCAGAGCTCGAAACAGGTCTAGTTTTGTAGACGAGTTAACTAGCTTGCAAGTTTCTGACAGCGGGTACGCAATTACTCTTTGGCACATGCCACAACGTATAATGGGAAAAGAAAATGCCAACAACAATAGCATGTTGAAGCTGGTGTTGAATTTGGAATTGCAGTTGAAGCTGCGGTGCAAATCAAATTTTCTTGCAATGGGCAATCCAAAGCTCCCACATTCCAGACTTCAGCAGCTCCTTTACATTATTCCAGCCAACTGAAAACTCATCCCATTAATTACCATGTAAAAGTAATACCACATCAAAGTAGCTTGTATTAGGTGAGTCTAGCTTGTGTTTTTCTTATGGCGATCAAATTGTCTCCAACTTTTTTTTTCTCTCCATTCATTCAACGCACACAATGACGGTATTTGCGACCTTTATACCGTTCTGCATGTGTATGAGTTAAACTGGCAGAAAATAAGGGATTTCCGTCTTGAGATTAATAATGCTTAAGGCTAAACGTATTTCCCATGTTGGGAAAAGAAAAACACCATTTCGTTTCCTGCTGGTGTTTATTGAACACAAGCTGGTGTTAGCCAGAACGGAAATGCAGATCTTTGTCGCACTTTAAAATTCGTAGCTAGCACAAATCTATTGTTGCTGGAATTTTAACAGATCCATATATCAGTACCAGTATCAAAATCAAGAGTCCAATAAATAAGTACGTAAAGTTTATCTCATATATTCACACAAAGATTCGGCTTCATAAGCTTTTGTGAATATTCAAGATCCGCTATAAGCTTTCAGATTAGTTTACATGTGTCGCATTCTTCTTTTTCGTCGTTATTATTTTGTACAAAAGTTGTTATTTTTTTTTAAAAAAAAAAACAAAATGAACAGATTTATACAAAAACCATTAGGAAAAAAAAGTTTTGTAAAAGAGTAAAAAGAGTATATCAATAAAGCAAAAAAGATTCGTACCAGGTTTCATACAATGCACGGGGTTGCACGAATTACTAGACAGCTGAAATTATAATTTAGAACCATGAACAAAGTTGAAACCTCTGGTAACGTCGGATGAAACTTTTGAAACTGCATTTTTAACCATTGAAACTTCTCTTTCTGTAAGTTCTTCTGGGTAACTAACTAATTCAATACCGTCTTTACCGAAAACTATTGGTAAACTGAAATATTCAACTTTATCAGAAACGTAATCAGGTATATTTTTAGTAATTAATTCATCAATTTTAACAAATGCAACTTCTTTAATAAATTTATTTGAATCTGATGAAATGACTTCTAAAAGATTATTAACAAATCTATAAGCAGCTGTTGCCATCGATAATGTTGCAGATCCTTTACCATCTTTTGCTTTAACTACTTCATCACCACCAAATTGAACTCTATTAATCAATTTAAAATAAATTTCATCATTTGTAAATGATTTATTCCAAGTATTTAAAATTGGAACAATCGAATCACCTGAATGACCACCAATTGTAATTACATCATTAATTAAATCCTTTGTTGAAATTTTACCATTTAATGAATTACTTAAAAATTCTTCTAATCTTAAATTATCTAATGTTGTAATACCGAAAACTTTTTTAGGATTATAAACACCTAATTTTTTCAACTCTTCAACTGCAATTGGAACAGTTGAATTAACAGGATTCGAAATAATACATAAAAATGCATTAGGACATGAAATACCAACTTGATGAACTAAATTTTTAACAATGCCTGCATTTATTTTAAATAAATCATCTCTAGTCATACCTGGTTTCCTTGGTATACCAGCAGGGATAATAACAATATCACTATTTTTCAAAGCAACTTTAATTGTTTCATTATCAGATCTATCTTTTGGAACGTAACCTTTGATAATTTGATCACTTGGAATGTGTGATAAATCAGCAGCTACACCAACTGTATTAACAATATCGAAAAGTGATAACTCATCAATCTTATTATTGAGTCTGAGCAAAAGAGAAAGTGGTTGTCCAATACCACCTGCGGCACCTAATATTGTAGCTTTTACCATACCTGTCCTTTAGTACAAGAAAGACAAACAACAAGGACTCAATCCAGGGAAACTGCCCCCAGATATCAGTCATTTCTGAAATTTTTCACTCAAATCTGTCACTGAAACAAACGGGGAGCGGACATGATTTCCCAAACAGGAAATTCAAATCGGGCCGAGTTGCGTCGATCGGCTGCAGGGAAACAGGTGTGTGCAAAAGTGACATGATAAAAAAAGCTGAGAGACACCGTTTGCACAGCTTGCACGGTTACTGATTCGGATCAGAGTTTGCACAGCTGGTAAGTCTGGAGGGTCTTGATAAGGATCGGTATACGAGAACAGAAAAAGGAAGCATGAATGCATCACGTATTATTCGCAGGTTTAACTCTACCAAAGCTGGACCAGGATACTCGTATCTGGCACCACCGACTGCAAAACCTACACACGGGAAACTTTCAAAAGCACAACAGGCATATCTTGAACGAGTTATCAGGGTTGACCAAGCAGGTGAATTAGGCGCTGATTTGATTTATGCAGGTCAGTATTTAGCCCTATCAAATAATAAAAAAGTTAGACCAATAATTAAACATATGTGGGAACAAGAAGTTCATCATAGGACGACATTCAATGAATTGCAAATCGAACACAGGGTTAGACCTTCGCTTTTAACTCCATTGTGGAAAGTTGGAGCTTACGGTATGGGGTTTGCAACAGGTTTTATGAATAAAGAAGCTGCAATGGCTTGTACAGAGGCTGTTGAAACTGTTATTGGTGGTCATTATAATCAACAATTAAGGGTATTATCTAATAACTTTACAGATATTAAAGAGTTGGATAATGATAAATTCACAGATTCTGCAGAAATTGAGCATTTGAAAGGAACGATCAAGGTATTCAGGGATCAAGAGCTTGAGCATCTTGAGACTGCAGTTCAAAATGACTCAAAAGATGCAAGACCTTATTGGCTACTTACTGAATCGATCAAAGGTGTTGTGAGGACTGCAGTTTATTTGGCAGAAAGAATTTAGAAGTGTATGTACTTTGCCCTGCCCTTTTCCTTTCTTTTTCTCTCTTCATTTGAATTAACGAAATGTTTGTATTTTAATTTTATATAATATAGACGTAATGAAACTAACTAGACGATCAAAAAAAATCCATGCATATTTCCTACTGTAGAGAAGCCTTAGTGCAAATAACTATTAAATTACCCATATATATATATATGTATGTTATACATGTGAGGATATAAACCTATGAGGCATTTATATTAGATCATTATATATGTTAACTGATTTTATTACCTCTGAAGAGATGTTTGAAATATCACTAAATTCTTCAATCCCTATCTTTCCATAAGATTTCTCATTTAACGTTTTATGATATCCAAGCCAAATTTTATCAGCTTTCAGTTCAGGTGTTGCATCAGTATCATTAAATTTAACAACTTTTATCCCTACCATCTTATAAACCGCTCGTACAACTATAAGTAAATCAGTATATGATATAAATCCGTCTCTATCACGATCATACATTTTAAATGCCCATTTAAGTTTCTCTTCAATTGATCCCCTACTTGCAATACTCAAAGATTTAATAAAGTCTTTAAAATCAATCTTCTGTTTATTATTAATATCGAATGCTTCAAATGCGTATGCAGCAAATTCAGTTGGATCTCCAAATGGATAAAATTGTTTATGGATTTTAATAAATTCTTCTTTAGTTAATTCTCCGTCATTGACGTCTCTCCTAAATCCTTTATACCATTGATGTAACTCCCTTGTAGAGAATTTGGTCTCTTGTCGAAGTGATGATATTTCTTCATTGCTCAATTTACTCGGCTTCTGACCCATATCTATGAAATACCCCTACTTTTTTTCCCTCCAGTATTTACAACTCTTTATGAACAGGGTTTAATTACAAGCTAAAAACTTGAAAACTTACAAGGCTTCATTCAAAATGTTTTAATTGTTTCAAAGAAAAACATGACAACGCGATTAAAACTTTTGCGTTTACGTTTGCTTCTTCCATTTCTGTGGCTCCGATTAGAAGGTTGGTTACTGCAAATGGTGGTATGAATACTGGCTCTACAATCTGAGTAGTGGTATATTTACTTGCTCTGAAGAATGGTTTATGAAAAACATATATGCTTGGCATTGGTTCCTATCCAACAGCTCAAAAAAAAATAGTAGCTAGTCGATTCAAAAAAATAAATGAAGGAAGCGAGGTTCGAACTCGCGCGGACGTATGCCCAACAGATCTTAAGTCTGCCGCCTTAGACCACTCGGCCATCCCTCCAATTGTTGAAAAAAGAAGCTCACACTTGTTTTTGGACTATATCAAATTATATATATATAAATGATTGCAAAAAAAGTTAACAAAAATTAAACACATTTCAATTGAGTACTTCTTTGCATCAAACAATTTAGGAAGTCATATTAATTTAAATATAGATATACAATCTTATAGCATTTAAATTTACTCCGTCTGTTAAAATATTTACATTTTTAGTTCTTATACAATTTTTTTTACACAGTAATAGTATTTTTTTTGTTATCGAATAGCAAATTTATCTATACTATACTTCTTGTTACTCTAAAACCCATATATACACTCAAAAAGAACCACCCCTCCTTTTTTCTTCCTATAAAAAAAAGCTAGATTAGAATATTACTTATGCATATCAACGTTATTCCATAAAATGACCATTTTAGTACAGCTTCCTGTTTACCACCAAAACCTATTGCACTTGCGAACATTTGCATTGAAATAAATGTTAGAAATCCTGAAGTAACAGCTAATAGTACCGATATTAAGGTCATTGTATATGGATCATCCATTTTACCATTACCACGAAACATATAATACCCAAATAATGCTCCTATAGGTTGACTTAATCCTCCCAATGTTCCACTAATAAGTAGAGCTTTGGCACGTGAATTTAAAGCTATATAAAGTGGCACAGTCATTGTAAAACCTTCAACAAAATTATGAATAAACATCGATAAGAAAATAGTTAAACCTAATTGGGGATTGGTTTTAGAAGTTGAATACATTATAAAACCTTCTGGGAATTTATGAAGTGTAACTGCAAGAATTGTTTGTAATCCAATAGATAATAATCTTGATAATGGTGTTTTAATATGATGATGATGATCTTCTTCTCCATTATTATGATGGTGATGTTCGTGATTGTGGTCATGATCATGGTCATGCTCATGTTCGTGGTTGTGACTGTGTTCGTTATGATTATGATATTCTTCATTTGAATGATTACAGACGTGGGAATAAGTTACTTCGAAATCTTCATCATCTGTTGAACTATTTATACTTTCAGGAATTGTTGGTTCATCAGGAACGATAACACCAGTTAAATGACTATTTATTGCACCGAAATCTTTATGCTTTTGATATGCTGGATCATCATTTTTAGAAATTAAAGGTGAATGAATGTCTAAATTGGGATACCTCGAGGTCCATTCTGATCTATCTGTAATCATATGGTGTTTATTAGGGAAAAACAACAGATTTTCTTGTGAAGGCTTTGAACAAAAATGCAAATCGTTAGATTTATGTCTATGTAAATGATTTTTATTGATTATATCATCAGTACAACAATCTATACCACCATAGCATTCACCAGTTTGATTTTCACCTTTTAGAGCACGTAATGAAATATCCATTAACGACATACTTTTCTTCGGATGAATCGAGTTGATAGATCTTGAATCATCTTCATCTAATGCATTTGGGGAAGGTACATGAATATTTCCATTATCGATATTTTGTGTGTTAATATTTTTATTTTTATTTGATAACTTATCGTTATTTGAATGTAATAATTGATTAGTACCTTTTGATGAAACCGAAAATTGATTTGTATCATTATGCGAAGAGATAGTATGTTGGTGGTCCTTTAAATTTAAATGTGAATTTTTATCGACTTCAGTATTTGATTTCATTGCTTCTAGATCATCCCCAAAATCTGAATGTGAATGTTCGTTATTATGATCGCTGATATGATTATGATTATGATCAGGTGCTGATGAACCATGCACACAATGAACTAACGATTCATTTGTAAACAAATGGATTATAACATTCAAGAAAGAGCATATTAGAATACCTAATAGATAAGAAGAATATTCCACTAGTTTAAGTATGTGAAGATTTTCTTTCAAAGCTGGCACTTCTTTAAAATAAGTGTGTGCTTTGGGCAATAACTTATACAAAGAAGTGAACAAAAGACAGCCGGAAGAAAGTGACAATGAACAGACAAGGAAATTAGTATCATCTATTATATGAAACGGTTTAACAAGTGCTCTCTTTGGGAACAGTTTAGCATAGATAACATCTGTATAAACAACAGTACAACCAAGAATTGTAATAGCTGACGTCAAGATGACTAGCAACCAACCCTGATCCATGACTTTGGTTAGATTAAACAGCAGTACCGAATAAGACTCTTGCAGCAGTTACGACAAAGATGTACTACTTATACCAGAAGCAACCACTGGAAGAACAGACGGAACAGATGTATCCTTACTCCATCACTCAAAAGCAACACCTTATTCCGTTAGATCCCCCGATACCACCCTGGTGGTTATGAGGTTTCAACAGGTTTTTTTCTACGTTTATTCCAAGAAAAGAAAACAAAAAGACAAAATATAAGAGCTACAATCCACTTGTCAGCATTCAAGAGTTCTACTAAGACCTTGTTAGACTTTTCTCTGCACCATCAGTTTTTGGCTGATGACTCAGTTGTCCCTATCTAGTGGCTCATCATTTAGTGGATCATATACACTATATATATATTGCGTATAAAAGAGTGGTTACAACAAGAAAAGGAGCAGCTCCTGTGCAATTGCAACAGAAGCTGCACATCCACTGCTATGGATGAAGCATGTTGCTCTTCTGCAAAACAGCCACTGCAAGAAACAACTCAGAGGAGAAAGAAAGAAAGAAGCAAGCAAAGAAGAGAACAGAGAAATGGAGGAAAGACTGCTGGAAATTCAGCAGAGAAGCAACAACGAGAAAAAGCTGAAATTTTTTTTGTTTCGTTTTTCCTGTCGCAAAAAAGGGTTTCTTCGTTTCCTGCACTGCACCCATTGCGGTAGCCAGATTGGGTAACTGCTTTTCATGGGAAACCAGCTTGCTGTTTTGCACGTATACTCCCTGCTGGATGCCGTTATTACACTGATGTATATATATGTGTGGCAAGGGTCTGTGATGTTGCCACACGCCGTATCTTATTTGCAAAGCTGTGTGAAAAAGCGTTCTTTGTTCACTTCTTGCAAATATAACTTCACCAAGGAAACTAAATGGACAACAAAGTAACAACTCCGACAACTCTCGTCGGCGATAATGATATATCCAAACTGTCTCCAGCCTCACAAACTTCCTGTTCTTTTGAAGATTTGGCAAATTTATGTTCTGAAGGTTCTACGATAATTGAAGATAATGCTGAAATATCGGACAATGATTCAGCTATGGTTAAAGATGATACGAAAAATGATGAAGAAACTGACAAACTAACAACCAAAAATCCATTCTATTTTTTTAGGAAATCGGACCTTACTCTTTTCATATTTGCATTATTCTTTAATGCATTGGCAGCGGTCACAGATGTTGCTAGTACCATAATGATAAGTAAAATATTCGATAAAGTAACACGCTTCCAACAAGGATTATATACAGTACCTTCTGAATTTGTTCATGACATTGAATGGCCTTGTTTTGGCTTAATACTGATTGGTTTAGGAACAACCGTATTTGGATGGCTGGAAACTTTTTTTTTCACATATCTAGGGGAGAAGCAACAGATACGTTGCAGGAAAAAGTTATTCGAATCATTATTATCCAGAGATTTATGTTGGTTTGAAAGCAATTCAAACTTGGATGGTGATTTAATACAATTGAATAGGTCAATTGAAGAATTCAGATCGGCATTAAGTGAATACTTTTCCGTTCTTTGTAAGAGTATTTTCTCAATCATTTCTTTGATAATAATCAGTATGATATACTCTTGGAAACTAACACTCTTGATTATGGCAGTATTCCCAATTATATTTATAACCATTATAATTTTCGGTAACAAAATTGACAAATATGCAAAAGAAGAAGATGATAAAACGGCAGACTCGATATCTTTGTTAGATTGGAATTTCTCTTCATTTGTTTGGATCAAAATAGTATACTCAAAAGATATCGAGCTTGAGAAATTCGGTATTCTTTTAGATCAATGTGAATCTGCTTTTAAAAAATTCACTGTTTATGCAACAATTGTTTCTTCACTTATGTCAACAATCGCATTGATGCTTTTTATTCAAAGTTTCTGGTTTGGCTCTTATTTAATCAGAAATCATAAAGATACAAGTAATAACGTTATTGCTGCATTCTATTCTTGTATGAAACTTGCAATGAAAATCAGTAGTTTGTCTGTTATAGCTGTCATTTTTCAAAAAGCAAACACTTCATTCAAAAAAGTTGTCAAATTTTTACTTTCTGAAAAAGATATCCATGACTATAATAAAAAATTGTATATTCCAGATCATCAACTTGAAGGTAATATAAATATCAATGATGTAAGTTTCCAATATAATAAATATGATCCTAAAAACACCAGTAACATTGAAAATGGAATTGAAGATGATTTTCTTCTTGAAGAAAAAATTCATGCAAAAAAGAATGATGATATGATCTTGAAATCCATATCTTTAAATATTCATGCAAATAAAACAACTTATATTATAGGTAAATCAGGATCAGGTAAATCAACAATTGCCAACATTTTACTAAAATTGTACAAACCTACAAGTGGCTCAATTTTTATTGACGGGTACGATTTAAAACAATTGGACAATTTTTGGTTAAGAGATCAAATTACGCTAGTTCAGCAATTTCCTAAAATATTTAACGATACCATTGAAAACAATATTTTATTAGGATCCAAACTTGATGATGTCAATTCTACTAAAATCATTGATGCAACAGAATTTTTCAATTTATCACAAACAATAAATAATTTCCCCAATGGCTTTAAAACAAACTTGGGTAAAAATTATGAATCGCCAGACTCAGATACAACAATACCAAATGAAATTGAAAATAACGATACTGTGAAATTAAGTGGCGGTCAAGAGCAAAGGTTAAATCTGATTAAAGCTAAATTGAGGAACTCAAATATTTTAATACTTGATGAAAGTATTAGTGCATTAGACATTCAACAACGTGAGCATTTAATGAAAAAAATTAACGATTGGAGGAAAGATAAAACAACTATTATAATAACACATGAATTATCACATATAAGAGATAACGATTATGTTTGCTTTATGGAGCATGGTGAAATTACACAGTACGGTTTGAAAAAAGACTTGGGTTCAATAACTAATTTTTTCAAAAATGATGAACAAGACAAGAAGATTAGTAAACATGTAAATGCAAACAATATACTGGAAAAAAGAAAAAGAACATCAATGTTTATAGATATTGATGATTTGGAATCTCAAAGTAATAAAGATTTGGAGAAATATGATTCAAATAGGATGGGTCTAACAAATGAAGACTTTATAGATGAACAAAATTCAAAACCTATCAAAAATATTAAAGCTCCATTACTGATAGCAATAAAAATTTTAAACAAATGCTTATCTAAAAAGGAGAAAATTATGTATTGCCTAGGAATATTTTTAGTTATTGCCGAATCTGTGCTTACACCTGTTTTCTCCTTTTGTTTTTCACATTTAATCAATGGTATAATTCCAACAAGTGATGGAAAATTAATATCAAATCATGAACAGATTAAATGGTCAATGGTTGCAACTTCTATTGCAATTTTAATTGGTATCATTACATTTATGGCGAATACCTTATTATCTTTTATTTCACAAATTTTATGTAAAAAATTACAAATGAAGTCTTTACAAAAAATTTTAAAACAAAATGTACAATTTTTCGAAGGAATTGATTCAAATGAAATTTCAACCTTAATAATGAATGATATTAGAGACTTTAGAAGTATATTTCAAAGAATAATTGCAAGGCTTTTTTCTGGTGTTGCAATTGCAGTTTTATGTATTATTTGGACGTTAATAATTGGATGGAAATATGCTTTGGTTGGGTTCAGTATGTTCCCATTGTTTATAATATTTAGTACTATAGGAACTTTGATTATGCAAAAATATGAGTTTAATTATAAAAATTCCTTAAATAAAGCAGAATCCATTTTTTATGAGACTAGAACGGGGATAAAAACAATAATATGTTTAAATATTCAAAAAGAATTTACAAGTAAGTTAAATTCAAGATTGGAACAAGTTTTGAAAGATGGTTTTAAAAGATCAATTGCCATTGGATTTACAATAAATTCTGTATTTTTTGTTGTGAATTTTTCACAAGCAATTATGTTTTATTATGGATTTAAACTAGTTTCAACTGGTGAATATACATTAGTTAAAATGTTACAAATTATTATGATGATTTTAATGTCAGTTTCATTTATATCTGAGTTATTAACCAGTGCACCGGGGCTATTCCGTGGTTTACGAGTTTCATTAAAATTGAATAAATTATGTTTTCAAACAGATGATGATTCAAATGACTCAACAGGTTATTTAACACCAAATTTTCAACAAATGGATGAAAATTTAGACTTAATAAATTTTCAAAATGTTACGTTTTCATATCCTTCAATGTCAAATGTAAAAATATTAAAAAATTTCAATATATCATTACCTAAAAATAACATTATTTCGATTGTTGGAGAATCTGGGTGTGGTAAATCTACAATAATTTCATTAATTTTAAGGCTTTATAAACTGGATGATAATTTAGGAGAATTTAATCAAATTATAAATATTGATGGGTATAATTTAAATACGATTAAATTATCACATTTAATGGCGAATATTGCCGTTGTTACACAGAAGCATTATTTTTTCAATGGATCAATACGTGAAAATTTATTATATTCGAATCCTGTAAGGTATTCAATTGATGATAATAAAATATTTGAAATTTTGAAATATTTAGAACTTGATAAATTTATCAAAAATTTGAGCAAAGGTTTAGATTCAGATTTATGCAAATCTGGTAATTTATTAGTTTCTGGTGGACAAGCACAAAGGTTATCGATTGCTAGAGCAATTTTAAGGGATGCAAAAATTATTATATTGGATGAATGCACATCATCATTAGATTTGTATAATTCTGAATTAGTTTTCAAAATGTTGAAAAAATTACAAATTGAGAAAAATGTTTCAATTTTATGTATTACACATCAAATTAATTTAATGAAATTTTCAGATTTAATAGCTGTTGTCGATAAGGGGGAATTAATTGAAATTGGTAATTATCAATCACTTATTGACGGAAAGGGATTTTTTTATAAAATGATTGTATAAAAGAAAAAAGGAAGAAATAAGATATATAAATAGATAAATAATTAATCATTCATTTATAAATGAAGAACCGCATAAGGAACGTCAGGTTCTTCACCTTCAGCATCTTCGAGGCAAACTTCTAATACTAAATTTTTTTCATGTGATGGTAAAGGTTTCTTTGTAACTAATTCAATTATTTCTGTAATTTTCATTTTATAACGTGGTTCCATTTTTTTAACATAAAATGATGCAAATAAAAGTGAAACACCGTAAGACATCATTGATAATTCTAATGATTCCTTTTCTTTAAAATAATCAATAATTTCTTGTAATGTCATATCTCCATAAATATCAAATCTATCCCAAATTTTATCATAAATTTTATTACCATATTTACCCTTTTGTGATGAAACTGGTTCACTAAATCCTAAAAATGGTAATGCTAAATTAATAAAACCATTTTTATATTTTTCAATATTTGTTTTACCATCAACAATTTTATATAATTCTAAACAAACTAATCCTGTTACAAGTGCAGTTGTTGTTGCAATTGCAGGTATAATTCTACCTGCAATAAATTTAGTTTTAGATTTATCAGCAATTTCAATTTCATAATTTTCTGCTCTACAATTTGAAGCAGCTGTGATAAATTCAATATGGTGATTTAAATCATCATCTTTCTCAAATTCAACAGTATTTAATCTATAACCTGCAAGTGATGAAGGTGAAGGTAAAGATGATGATAATTTTTCAATTATTGAATTATCAGTTAAAATTTCAGAATTTGGATCAGGATCACTATCATTAATTTGAATTTTTAAATCAGTTTTAGGTGACCATTTTGGTATTTCAATTTTTGATAAAATATTTAAATAATAAGATTTATTAGGTTTATTTTGATCACCTTTTAATCCATAAACAAACGCTAATAAATTTGCACCACCAACAATAAAATCAAAATGATTTGAATCATTTATATCAAAATTTAAAGGATTTGGAGCTCTCTTTGGTGAAGTCCAAAATGGTTCACCTTTTGAAGTTACAGCATCTTTTGGAAAATTATATAATAACTGTTTAATATCATTTGAAAATTTTTCTTCAAATTGTAATCTTGCCCATTTAATACAATCTTCAAAAGTATAAGGTTTCTCTTTTGTTAAATAACAATTAATTGATTCTAAAATTCCTTTAATATCACCACTTTGTTTTAAAATACTTTCAACAAAATTTGGTTGAGTTAAATATAAATTAACATTTTCTGGTGAATCATGAAAATAACCTTGAAATAAAGATTTTGCCCAAGCAATTGTATGATCAATTTTATTTGGAAATGATCTAAGTGTACATAAAGGAATTGATTTTTCAGGTGGATCTCTTGAAGATGAATAAGATTCTGTTAAATTTGGTATAATAACTTGAGTATTACCTTTTGTACCTAAAGTACCAGATTCTAATAAAGGTTTTTTAAAGAAAACACATCTTCTATCAACATAAGTTCTAGCTTCAACATTATCTAAAGCATTTGTAACAAAATCTAAATTTTCCCAAAATTCATTATTAAAAATATTTTCAGTTTCTTCACCAACTTTATCAATTCTTGAATCAATTTTACCTTTTAAATCAGGATTCATTAAACAAACAGCATTTGATGAACAATTACTTTTAAATTTTCCAACATCTTTTGATCTAAATAAAAATTGTCTATTTAAATTTGATTTTTCAATTGAATCATTATCAGTTATAAAAATTTTACCATTTGGACCTGTTGCAATACCCATCATTGCCCAATTTTTTAACATTTCACAACCAATTGCACCAGAACCTACAAGAAAAATTTTTAAATTTGATAATTTTTTTTGATAATTTAAACCGAAAACTGCAATTTGATTATCATATCTTGAATTAATTGATTTACAAGTTTCTTCATTTCTAATAAATTCATCTGATTCAGGTAAAGATTCTAATGAATCAAAATAAAGCCATTGTTTAATTGGAGTAAATTTACCAGAACAAGCTTTTAAAACTTCTTGAGCTAATAAACCTCCATAAAATGCTGCCATTGAAGGTAAATCACCTCTTGAACCATAAGATAATTCTTTAATTAAATTTTCATTTAAATTATCTAAATTAATTAAATCATTTGAATAATTATTAATTAAATTTTTAACTAAATTTAAAATTATTAAAGCATCTTCTTCATTATGAGGTCTTGGTAAATTACCATTATTAATTAATTGAAATTGATTTAAAGCTTGAAAACCTAAATGAAGTTGAATTGGTCTATCAAATTTTGCAAAATCTGGAATCATTAAATCTGGATTTTTTAATTGAGTTTCTAAATCTTGAAATTGTAAATTATGTGGTACTTTAACTTGAGTATATAAACCACCTTTAATATAAGTACCCCAATTTGGATTAAAATCTATTAATTGAAAAGCGAAAGGACCTAATACTTTAATTTTATAAATTGAACCTTCTTCATTTAATTTATCAATACCTTGAATTTCAGAAAATTTAACATAATTATTATCTTCTAAACCATGTCTATTATCATCTAACATTGTAACTGTACCATCTTTTTCAATATCTGAAACAATACCAGATTTTGGTTCTTCACCATTATCATCATAAACTGTAAAATTTTCACCAAAATCTATAAAAGCTTGAGCAAATAAACCTCTAATATCAGCAGAAATAAATTTAATATTATTTTCATGAGTTAATTTATTTAATTCTAATTGTTTTGATAAGGGGAATTCTGTTGCAACAACAACTGAAAATGTTTTAATAATTTCTGGAGTTAATTCATCAATTTTATTAATTGGAACGTATTGATTAAGTTCTGAAAGTTTTGGTAAAGTTGATTCATCCCTTTTTTTACCTATATCATTTTCTGATAAAAAGAATTGAGTTGATAAATCTTGTAATGTAACAATAGTTGGATCATAAATAGATAATGATTTAACACCTGCCAATGTAACATTTTTAGCAATTTCTAAACCTAAACCTTTTAAACCAATGATAAGAACGTTTGAAGATGCCATTTTTAACATGGCGTCTTTACCTAAGACGTAAAGTTGTCTAGAATACAAACTTTCGTCAATTGTTGTATCTGGAGCATCAGGCGATGGTGTATCAATGAGCATATCGGTGGACATGGCGGTGTTATCTTGATGCAAACAGGGAGGAAAAGAGACGTAAACGGGGGGAGAAAGGTGGCTAATCAGTTGTTCTGCACAATCGTAGTCGCAAAACTGGAATCGCAGACGCCTGAAAGTGGCAAAAACAGCAGAAAAAGGTCGCGAAGCGTGAAAAAGGGCGATGGCAAAAAAAAATTCCTTTTTTTTTTTTTTGTTTTTCTTGCCTTTGCCCTTCGGGTAATTTGCCCATTGCCTTTGCCTTTGGCACACACACACACACATTTGCAACGGAGTTGGAGGACCAACAGCACCTTAATAGACCTTAGACAGACAGACACACACAACTTGAAGCAAAGATGTTGAGACAAGCTGCATACACTACAAGACAGGGCCTGAAGAAGAGCTTTGGCTGGAACACCCGTGGTCTGGCCAGCACTGTTGGCAACACCAACACGAGGACGACGGTTTTGCCAAACGGAATGACGGTTGCAACAGAAGAGATCCCACACACGCTGACGGCAACCGTTGGAGTCTGGATAGATGCAGGATCAAGGGCCGATGTGGCTGACAAGACTTCAGGTACTGCCCATTTCCTTGAGCACTTAGCGTTCAAAGGAACCAAGAACAGATCGCAAACACAGATTGAGCTGGAAGTTGAAGACTGTGGATCGCATTTGAATGCGTATACGTCAAGGGAGAACACGGTGTATTACGCCAAGACTCTGAAGGAAGATATTCCAAGATCGGTGAACATATTAAGTGACATTTTAACCAAATCGAAGCTGGAGAAAATGGCAATTGAAAAGGAAAGACCGGTTATCATTAGAGAATCGGAAGAAGTTGACAAAATGTATGACGAGGTGGTATTCGATAGACTACACGAGGTGGTTTACAAAGACCAGCCATTAGGAAGAACAATTCTAGGACCTATTGAATGTATTCGTACTATCCAGCAAGACGATTTGAAACAGTACATCAACACCAACTACAAAGGTGACAGAATGGTGTTAGTTGGAGCAGGATGTGTTGATCATGAAGAAATGGTTAGATATGCACTTGAAAATTTCGGACATGTGCCAATAAGTGACAAACCGAAGCCTTTAGGCACACCACGTACTGCATTGCCAGTTTTCACTCCAGGTATTGTCAAAGTTCAAGACGAAACACTACCCAACACATATATAGCTGTGTGCATTGAAGGTTGTTCATGGTCGTCTGACGACTATTTCACTGCGTTAATCGCCCAAGCAATAGTTGGTAACTGGGACAGAGCAAGCAACACTACTGCGTCTGCGTCCACGTCGTTGGCCAAGGCAATGGGTGCATCGACCAACCACCCACTGTGCAACTCGTACATGTCGTTCTCTACATCGTACACGGATGCTGGCCTATGGGGGGTGTATCTGGTTGTTGAAAAAGGTACCAACCCCAACGACGCTATCGAAGCGGTCAAACACGAATGGAGCAAGCTGCAGCACGGAGAATTCACGCACGAGGACCTCGACAGCGCCAAAGCACAGCTACGTGGTTCCTTGTTGCTGTCATTAGACGGTACCACTGCCGTAGCAGAGGACATTGGTCGTCAGCTAGTCACCACAGGTGCCAGACTCTCCCCGGAAGAGGTTGTTTCCCGTGTTGAAAGCATTTCCAAAGACGACGTGGTGCACTGGTGCCAGCATGCGATCCGTGAAGGAAAGTTCGGAGTCGCGGCGCTGGGCGCAGAGGCGGACAGCGTGGAAGCATAGAAAGTTGGAAGTGAGGTGGCCTTGGTTGGGGGGGTTTCTTCCTGTTTTCTTGTGTACAGAATATATAGCAGACGCAATGAACGGTGACGATTTACCTGTAATGGTTGCAAAACCTGATAATAACCAAACGGGATTCCCAGGATACCTTTCGAATGAACAAAAATCTGCGCTTGAACAGTTAAGAATTATGCTTGAAGCTCAAGGTTACACAGAAAGGCTTGACGATTCAACACTTTTAAGATTTCTAAGAGCTAGAAAGTTTGATATTATGGCAGCAATGAAAATGTACGTAGATTGTGAAAAATGGAGGAAAGAATTTGGTACAAACACAATTTTAACAGATTTCCAATATACTGAGAAACCTCAAGTTGCGAAATTTTATCCACAATATTATCATAAAACTGATAAAGACGGTAGACCAATTTATATTGAAGAATTAGGATCTGTTAATATTAATGAAATGTATAAAATTACAACTCAGGAAAGAATGTTAAAAAATTTAGTTTGGGAATATGAAGCTTTTACAACTTTTAGATTACCTGCATGTTCAAGAAAATCAGGTTATTTACTTGAAACTTCTTGTACAATTTTAGATTTAAAAGGTATTTCAATTAGTTCTGCAACTCAAGTTTTATCTTATGTTAGAGAAGCTTCTTATATAGGTCAAAATTATTACCCTGAAAGAATGGGTAAATTTTACCTTATTAATGCACCTTTCGGTTTCTCAACTGCTTTCCGCCTTTTCAAACCTTTCCTTGACCCAGTTACCGTTTCAAAAATTTTTATACTCGGTTCAAGTTATAAAAAAGACTTATTGGCTCAAATCCCTGCTGAAAATTTACCTGTTAAATTCGGTGGTAAATCAGAAGTTGCAGATTCTGAAGGTGGACTATATTTAAGTGATGTAGGACCTTGGAGAGATCCTAAATATATCGGTTCTGAAGGTGAAGCTCCAAAACCTTTAATCAACTGAAAAAAAAAAAAAAAAATAAGTAAATAAATAAATAAATAAAACAACAGATTTCTTGAATCTCACGCTCATTACGTATCTTGATCTTTATATAATCTAAATATATATTGTTTATATATATAGTACATAGTATATACATATTCTCACATACTCCATTATATATACATTACACCTATATTCAGTTACTCAATTCGTTTTTTCTTTCTTTCTTTCTTTCTTTCTTCCTATTACCTAAAATACACATGTACACAACAAAAGGGAAAAACTACACAATTGGAAAAAAATCCCCCCATACTCATAGTCTATTGGATACTACTCTTCCGTCTAAATAATCCAAATATCCCTCTTTTAGTCTTGCCTTCAACTTTAGTCTCCTTACCTTCAGTTTTGGAAACTTTATTACTATTTTTAAATGAACTCATAGATTGCATTTGATTATTAACTTTCTTAATACTATCAATATTATTTTTATTAATAGCCGTTTTATTGTTATTATTAATCCCAATTTTACCTTCATATTCTTTACCATTCTCATTCTCAAAAATTTTAATACTCTCAAAAAAACTATCAAATTTACGTTCATTATCTTTAGTTAATCTAATCCTTTTATCCCTGAAAACATCTCCATCATAAATAATCCTATTTTCTTTAATTCTACAACTTCTAATTATATTATCAATAAATTCATTCCAATTATTTATCATTTTAGGATTCTCTCCAATTTCTAATAATTTTAATAATTTATCACTCTTTTTAACTATCTTTTTAGACTCATTAATTAAATCTTTCATAGAATAATTTTTATCAATTATATCAGCAAATTCAATCTCATTCGACATCGAAACTAAAAAATCATTATCATCAATTAAACTATTATCAAATTCCTCAAGTTGATATTCTTCATTATTAAATTCATCTAATTTATTACTATTACTATTATTATTATAATCCTTATTTTTATCATTATTATTCCTTTCAATCTCATTTTCACCTAATATATTAATAAATTGGGAAATTTTACCATATTTATCAATTAAAAATGGCATTGTAGGTAATTCATTCAATATTTCTTCACTCGTATTTAATTTAATTCTATCAAATATATTTGACATATCTAATAATTTCTCATTAAAATCCATCTTACGTAACGTAACCTTATCAAAATATATTATCATCTCATCACGATGTTTATTTAAAAAATCATCATTTAACTTTAATAAATATGGATCTTTATGTTTAGAAAAATTAGACCTATTTGCAAATATCATTAAAGTTTTAGCTATTAAAACTAATGTTCTAGATATTTTACCTGAATAATGAATCTTTGATATATTATATAATTTTGGTGATAAAATTGCAGGACATAAAAATCTTAAAAAAATAAATGAACTTAACGCATTTAATGATATATCTGAATTTTCAAAATTTAACTTATCATTATTATTATTAATTTCATCATTTTGAGAATTTTTATTATCATCAGTTTGAAAAATTTTTAAATTATTTGACTCATTAACTAAATCAATTGTTGACATTTCAACATTAATTCTTAAATTTTTCCATTGCGTTTTAATTTCTAGTGGTATATCATTTGTCGTATTATAAATTCTATTCCATAAAAGTTTAATATATTTAAGTAAATTTAAATAATTTTCTTCAAAATGAACTGATTCAATTCTTGGATCACATTCACAATTTAAATCTTCTTTTTGAATTAATGTTATAAAAGGTCCTAATAATTTTTCTAAATATTCATGACCAACTCTAAGTGTATATTTTTCTAAACTTTTTGATAACATTGAATTACCTCTAAATATTGTATTAAATTTATAAATATTTTTTTCACTATGAACTAATTCCCTTTTCATTAAAGTTTCTAAAAATTCATTTTCTTTATCTAAACTTTGATAAATATCTAATAACATAATTGAATAATTTTCTAAATTATTTGTATTAATTTTAAATTCAAAATAATTTAAAACTTCATTAATTTTAACATTCATTAAATATTTTTCAAAATTTTTATAATATTTTGATGATAAAACATTAGTTTCATTTATTTCTAAATTAATCATTAATTCACCAATTTTATTATTTTGTAAATTTATAATTGAAAATTTAGAAAGGAAATGATTATTATTTTCATTATCAATTTCAATATTACAAATACCTATAATTTCATCATCTTTATTATTAAAATTATAATTTTCATTATCTTGAGATTTTTTAATTAAAATTTTTATATTTGAATTATAGTTTGAAAAAATTGGTAATTTAAAATTTATTAATTCTTTCCAAAATGTTGATAATCTAAAATCGGTACAAACAATTGCAGTTCTAAACCATGAAGTATTCCAAAGATTTAATTCACAATATAAATAATCATCTTTAAATTTTGGTATACTAAATTGAGCTTCCATAATTTCTAATTTTATAAATTTATTTATTTTTAAATTAATTGATTCATCATTAATTTTAGTTGATTTTATACTAACATATTCTAATTTTGTAAATGATAATAATGCAACGTACCAATCTTCTAAATCTATACTTAAATCAAAATCAATTAAAATTCTTTCAATTGGAGCATCTTCTATACCTATAATAAATTTTTCCCTTTTCATATTATCAGAAACTCCATGATTTAATCTTAAATCATTAATTTTACCTAAATATAAAACATTTGAAGTTTGTAAAATTGATTCATGTAAAATTCTAACTTCTGATTCATATAACATTGTAATATTAATTGAATAAATTAAAGAACCATCAATATCTGAAACTAAATTTAAAACACCTGTTGGTAATAAATGTCCAATAACTGTAAACCAACCTTCTTTAATTTCAGAATCTAAAGGTGTTGGATAAATTGGATTTATTGGGTTTGAAGTAAATTTTAAATTATGTTTAATTGGTCCAAATACTTTAAATCTACAAATTATTATATCATTAGGTTTTAAATTTGAATCGAAAATCATTGATTTGTGATAATCCCATTTTGAAAAAATTGAACAAGAATTTAAATTACTCCAAACCATTAAAGTTGATAAAAAATTTAATAAATCATCAAGAGTTGTAAATTTAAAAAAAACTTTTTTAGTATTTAATTCATTTGAAACTTTTAAAATTAAACCATTATTAATTAATTCAACTTTACAATTTCTTATATCTTCGAAAATTATTAATGAATTACCTGTACAAATATTACCATCATTATTAATTTCTATTGTAGCCGATTTCCAATAGCTTGTCTTATTACTGTTATTATTCTTAATTAAGCTTTTCCTTTCATTATAATAATAAGACCATGGTACATCATCTATTATGATAGTACCTTTATTGAACAATGCCAATTGTTTCAATTTATTTAAAATATTCAATTTTTTTGTATCAGATTTTAAATTTGTAGATGAATTTTTAGAATTGTATACTGAGCTATTGGTTGTTGTAGGAGAATTGTTTGATTTTATACCTCTATGATTATATGTATTAGTATTTGTGTTATAAAGAGAGTTAGAGTATTGTGAAGATTGTGATTGATTGGAAGGAAATTGAATTGAGAAATGTTTAGTATTATTGATACTTGTATTAGTTGACCAATTTTTATTACTGCTTAAATCATTCATATTTTTCTTTAAATTTGGCGAAGAGTTAGCAGTATGAGAAATTGGGGTATTAAGTGAAGCTGATCGTGGTAATCGATTGCTCGAAGTATCTGAAAAGCCGGACATTTCTATTTATAGACGAGTGGATATGAAAATGTGTGTATAAAATAGTGAATAAATAGTAATATCAGTATGTGAGTATAAATATATATGTATGTAGCTAAGAGCACAATTGATCTTGCAGATGTTCAATAAAATGGAAAAGTGGAGAAAGCAACAAAAGTGTGTATATACAGAAGCCAAAAGCAATTTAAAATTTTGTTTTGGTTTTGGTTTTGGTTTTTACTTTTTTTGGTGTTAATGTGAACTTCTAAGCAGCAATGCCAGCTTTCTTAAAAAAAAACAGTTTAGTAGAGTAGAAAAGATATAGTAAAACAGCGAGTCAAAAAACGAGCCAGATAACGAGCCAGATAACGAGCCAGACAAACAGAGTGAAACCAATTGTCCAAGAAGAAGAAGCAGACAAGGCAAAAGTAAAGGCAAAAAGAGGAACTGAGCTGGTTCAATGCGTGGTTGCCGTCTCAACGCTTGTCTATCATATGACCCGATTAGGGAAATCAGCCAAAACGAGGAAAACCTTCTCTATTGTTTTCTTGGAATGGCCGTTTGGCATCTTAGCTTTCTGCACGTTTGGTTCCTGCTACACATCTAGCGGTTGTTATGGGTGTATGTATATATATATAAGTGTTCTAGTTTTACTAGTATCTCTCTTTTACTGATCTCGATACTAATTGTAGCTGTTTTTCCGGTTGTATTTACTTAGAACGATGGCGGTAGTATACCCAAAAGAAGTGAAATTTTAAATTTTTCACTCAAAAAACACAGTAACAGTAACGGATTGGGTAACGAGGTTTCAAACAATGCCGAACTGTCCAATCATGAGAAGAAAGTTAACAGTATATTAAACGTTTATAGATATTGCGCATTTAATAAAAATCTTCTAAACTGTCCAATAGTAAGTGATTATTCTGGTAAGTTGTACAACAAGGAGGAAATTTTAAAACAAATAATTATTAACAAAAAGGGTAAGAGAAATGAAAAGGATGAAATTATTAAAATGAACGAGGACATTTATAAATCACTTAATTCAATCAATCAATTTGTTAATTTGAATATTCTATTGGATAAGAACGTTTTAAAGTGTCCTATTTCAGAAATTGAAATTAATATTGAGAATGAAAATGATGTCAACCAAAATAAAAACTTAAACGATATAATTTTCTGCTATATTGTGCCTTGCGGATGTGTAATGAATTTCCATTTTTTGAAACAGCTGATAGATTTCGATGAAACTGAATTAAATAAAAATTTCAGCTGTCCGGTTTGTAATAAGCGTTTTGAGTCATCTAATCTAATCAAAATAAATCCAACAGACTTAAAATTACAGGAATATTTAAAGAAAAGAATACAGACACTTACTGCACAATCCAAATATCACAACTTGGAAAGCATGGTTAAGAAAAAGAAGAAACGTAAACTGCACAAAGAGGAACCTGATTCATCAAGTAGATCAAAAAAAATCAAAAAATCAGAATAATAATAAGAAATTAAAGTAAATAGATTTATATATATGGATATATATAGATGTATTTGTATAAAAAAATAGAATTTAGGGTGAAATACCTGATGCTGCATATATCAATTTGAGAAGTATTAATGATAGCTCGTTGTTTAGTAGTATTATATATATATATATGCATACATCGTTGTTGTGAATCCAACTATGTACAAGGTGTGATCTTTTTTTTTTTGTTAATGTAGTTCCCTAACCGTATAAAGTGTTAATGTTTTTAAGTAATCAAGACAGTCTGTGATTAACTTTGTTGTTGTTCAGCTTCGAATTCAGCTTGTTTCTCCATAACCTCCTTTTGTTTAGCGTATCTTTCTTCTGCAACTTTACCGTTTTGATAAAGAGTCCAGGTAACACCGGCGGACATGTAAAGTGTAAAACCAACGAGACCAAGAACGGTGACTCTGTGTGCAATATCAGTAGCACGTGTATACCATGGATAAGCGCTCATTGTGTAGTGTTTCTCCGTGTGTAGTGTCCCCAAACAACTGTTCACCCAACACAAACCAAAGGTGAAATAAGCTCATCTTTTATTTTTTTTTTCCTGCTTTGCCTTCCGGCCTATGAAATCTTTTCACCGTCTAAATAAGCGACGCGTCGAAAAAAATTCCGGATTTGCGCCACATATAAAGCGCGGTCACGTGACGTCGCCGGCGCCACAGTGTGCACGTGACTTGCTGTTTTATAGTTCCATTCGTTCAGACCATTGATCTCATACAGCTTGCTATATTCGACACTGAACGCTTCAATATCTGCATCTTCTTGTAGCTCAATGTTTTCTTCTATTTCTCTAATTTTTTCTTCGTCTTCTCCTTCTTTAACTTCATAAAATACTGTAGGATAAAATCCTTTTGTTAAAGGATTTACCCTTAAATCAATTAATCTAATTGTATCCCTCAATTCAATTGAAATAAAATTTAAAACATCTTCAAGTTTATTTATTTTATTACCAACTAATTTTATCTGTTTTAAATATTTCAAATTATTTAACCTTTTTAAACTGCTTAATTTATTAAAATTTAAATTTAAGTCAATTAAAAATGGGAAAAATTCACAAAAATTTTTAGGTATTTCAGTTAAATTCATTGCACTTAAATCTAATACTTTAACTTTACTGAAAAAATTATTGTTTTTACCAACGTTTAAAACTTTCGGTATTCTACCACCAGTTAAATATAATTTGTTCAAATTATCATTAAGTAAACAGTATTTTAATATATCATTCATAATATTTTCATCTTTAATAAATCGAATTGATAATTTATTAACTTGCTTATTTAATTGTAAAATATTATCAACTTCAATTTTGTCTAATTCAATAATTTTCAAATTTGGTGTCTTAGTGAAATCAATATATCCTTTAATAAAATTATTACTTAAAGATATCCTTTTCAAATTTTCATTTATATGATCATTCTCAAATAAAACTATTTCATTGTTATTAGCTGATAAATTAATTAATTGTGATAAATGATTTACATTTAAAAGCTCTTTTATTTTATTATCATTTAAAATTAAATCTTCTAAAAACCAGAATTTATATTTTTTAAAATCAATTTTATCATTAATTAAATTATTTGATAAATTTAAATATCTTAACATTTTAAAATTTTCTAAATATTTTAAATCATTAATTTTATTAAAACTTAAATCTAAACTTGTTAAATTTTTTAAATCTTTTAAACTTCTTAAATCTTTAATATTATTATTACTTAAATTTAAAATTTGTAAATTTTTAAAATTATTAAATTTACAACTAATATTATCAAATAAATTAAATGCTAAATTTAAAACTTGAATTTCATTTGGTATACCAAAATTTTGATTTATATTATTATTTGATGCATTTAAATACCATAAATTCGGTGTCATTTTATTTAAATGAAATAAATTATCTAAACTAAATCCACTTAAATCCAATTCTTCAATTAATTTCCAATCTTCAATAGGATAAGTTTCATTAATTGCTTCAACCAATATACTATCTGTAATTGTTAATTCATTATATTCATCATCACTAATTTCATTTTGAAAATCATTTGAAACAGTATTAAATACAGATTTGGATATTTTTGTTTTCAGAATTGAATTATTGGTTTTATCAGGATCTAAATTAGATAAATCAAATGGATCTGTTGATTCATTATCTTCAGTATATTCATTATATTTATCATTATGATTTTCAATATATTCAGATTTTAAAACGTAAGTCCCTAGTTTTTTATCGAAAATTTTGTTCTTATATTCACTTGCGGGTATAAAATTTAATCCTTTATGTTTACTCAATGAAAAATCGGATTGTAGTTTTGGCTCTTTTACATTAAATTCAGAATTGTAAATTTCTGCCCTGGAATTTAGCTTTTTTCTAATATCTCCAATAGAGTCTTTGTCTGTCAATTGGTTAGTTTTCAAATTTCCGGGTTCACTCTCGTGTTCATTTTCTTTTGCATTTGTGGTATTGTTATTTAAATTTGTATTATCTGCATCAGAATTAGTGAACTCGTCGGTTGATGTGTAATCTGATATTGATACATTGTTATTGTTATTAGAAGAAGTTGCTTCATTGTTGACGTCATTGGCACTGTTATTTGCATTATTGTTGGCATCATCATTGTTGTTGTTGTTTTTGTTGTTGTTATTATTATTAAGATTCAATAAACTTTGTTTCCTCATATTTTGAAGAATCTGATTACCATCTTCAACGAATTTTTGAGGATCTGGGAAAGTACTGAATTCTTCAGCATCGGAAGTTAAATTTTTGTCACTTTGATCATCAACTAGATTATTACTATTAGTATTATAATAGTCTTGAGATTTTCTGAACATGTCTAATTTTTTAGGCGATAAATGATTAATTATTTTATTAACAACTTCATTTTTATAATTTTCATTATTTTGAACAACTTTTTTCTCGTTATTATTTTCATTAACTGAAATTTCAAATAATCTTAATGGAGAAGCAGGAGAATTTTTAAAATCTTCGATATTAATTCTATTTTTAAATTTTTTAGCAAATGTATTGGGTACAGTAACAGAATCAGTATTTGAAATTTTCTTAAGTTTTGAATTATTTATAAATTTCTCATTCTGTGTACAGCTATCTTTAAATTTCCTCCAATTAGCATTTTTCCTAGCTTCTGTGTTATTTTGCCACAACACAGTATTTTTATCAGATAAACTTAATAATGGATTATCGTTATTAGTAGTATTGGTAATATTAGAAGTATCATTATTGTCATTATCGTTTGGCCAGTTTTCACCTTTTAAAATCGAAGGTATCCAGGAAGCTTCTTTATCATCATTGATTTCGATGTTATCGGAGTATTGTTCGTTTTCAGGATGTTTTAAATTCGGATGATAGTCAGGATTCAAAATATATTTATTTTCATCAGAATTATTTTTAGGCGTTAAATTAACGCAATCGTCGGTATTAATTACATCACTATTCTCTGTTGTGAGTTGTTTTGAACTGTTTAAATCAGAGATATTGTTACTAGTAGAATCTATCCCGATTCCTATTCCGGACCCACTTCTACTCTCATTTCCGTTATTGGCGATACTGTTATCCATATCAGCTATTTCCGTTGTATTGGCGATTTAAAGTATGTAGTTTTGGATGGAAATTGCAGAAACACGGAAAAGTAAACACACACACACAGATCATGTTTGTAAATTTACACTTTAAGGATTTTTTTTTTTCTTGTATGAAAAAAAACGGGACACTAGCGAAGAATTGAGTCGCATACAATATATGTGACGACATGTCTGACTCGGTGTTGGAGAAGCAGGGTATGTGCAATGATGTATAAATACGGTGTTCGGAGATATTCTAGTAAAATAGTGAAGAATGGGATCAGTGATTTGAAAATCGCAAAACAGGTAGATAGCCGAGTAGAAGATGAGTTGCCAGGAGGAATGACACAAAGATTACAGCAGTTAACCGAAGATGCAGGTATAATAATGAATGATTTAAGCTATGATAAAGAAGAATTGCATTCAAAATTGGACAAGATATCGAATAATATGAGTAATTTAACAAAAGAACAAGAAATTGGTATTGGCATAAGTAAAATTCCCAAATTTGCAAATAAACTAGCAGTTGATATTGCGATGAATAAACCGTGGAATGGCAAAGAAAATTTGAATGAGTCCATAAAAAGGGTTAGAAATGATCAAATGAATAAAAATTTCAAAATTAAAATAAATAAATCTAAAAAAATACAAGATAGAATACATAATGCGAAAGAAGGTGTATTAGATTATAAACTTTCAAAAATAGGGAATGATGAAAATGTAGTTAAGGAGGATGACGGATGGAAAGAAATGTATAAAGAAAGACTGCTTGGTCCATCGATGCTATTGAATGATTCATTTTCTTCAATTGATAACAGTATTAAATCATTAGCTGATCAAAAAATATTAGATGCACAAAGACGTGGAGAGTTTAAGAATTTACCAAGAGGTAAAAAATTTGATAAAAGTTATGGAGCTATTGAAAATATGTTTGTTGATAGAACTGAGTTTCATTTGAATGAAATATTAAAGAAGCAAGATGCATTACCGCCATGGATTGAGCAACAAGGTGGATGTGATTTTAAAATTAAAGATTTTAGAAATGAAATAGACAATGACTGTTTAAAATGGTTATTAAATAAAGTAGTTGAAATGTATGGTAAAGGAGACGTTAATTTGCTAATTAAGAAATTAGAAACATATAGTAAAAATGAAATTAATAATACAGGTGATAAACTCCGTAGTAAAGAATGGCTGGAGACTAGGAGACCTTATTATGAGACTAAAATTCGAGATTTGAATAATGTGATCAGAGGGTATAATTTACAAGCGCCTCTACCGTCACAGAAGATGTATCTATTGGTAGATAAAGAATTTGGTGAGTGTTACAAAAGGGTAGTTCCCTTGCTGCCCAAAGCAATAGTAAAGCATGTTAAAGGCGAAGAAAAGAGGGAAGCAAATGTGCAAAGCCAGAACGATGCACTGTACAGCATAGATCAAGTTCCACAGAGAGAAACGGAGTCTTTGACATCGATGCTGAAGAAGATATTTTCATGAAGTCACGTGCCCGCTGCCGCCGACGCGTCGCTGGGAAAAGCAGGCCCGTGAAAGCCAAAGAATTCTAGAACTGCTGCAGCCACGCGAAACACGCGAAACACACGAAACACGCGAGACGCGAAACACGAAACGCGCAGGAAACAATAACAAAACCGGCCGCGCTTTGCCACAAGGAGCGCCGATGCAGGTACTTCACCTTTCAATTATCATACCGTTTTAGGACTCTCTGGCACTTCGGAGACACTCCTGGCAGTCCTGTCTTCGTGTGGTCTCAAAGCCTGCTGTGAAACATTCTTGTATAAAAATTACACCATCTCCCACTCTCTGCTAACTACCTACCTCACTTTTACTTTCCTCCTTCTCTAACTAAATACCCCCACCCCCTTCTCACACCAAACCAACTTATATATACACTCTTTCAATCATGTCAGACATCGAAGCTATGCAAATTTTCCTTAAGTCACCTGTCACTCAAGACATGATTCATCACTTGGTTTCAGTCACTTTACAGATTCTACCTTGTGAAAATTCTAAAACTATTACTGAAACTTTACCTTCACCACCAAATTCTCCAAATTCAACTTTAATTACTAAAGTTAAACCTTTACCTTCTTTAATGACTTTCATTACTAAATTGGTTAGATATACTAATGTCTACACAGGTACTTTAATGTCTACTATAATTTATATGAATAGATTAAAGCAAAGATTACCAAAAGATGCAAAAGGTTTACCTTGTACAAGACACAGAATCTTTTTAGCTTGTTTAATCATTGCTTCAAAAACTTTAAATGATTCATCTCCAAAAAATAAACATTGGGCTAAATACACTGACGGTTTATTCAAAAAAGATGATGTTAATTTAATGGAAAGACAATTATTAATGTTATTAGATTGGAATGTTCAAATTGATAATAATGAATTAACTCATGTTTGGAAAAGATTTTTAGATCCAATTAAATCTGATTTAAAGAAACAATCAAGAATTAGAAATAATTTATCTAAAGGTATGTTAGCTGGTTCAACTCAAACAATACTCTTACCTCAAAATCAATTCAATCATTCTTCCAAAAAATCTTTTAATAATATTTTAAACCAACATTCAAGAAACTCATCAGTTTCAAGTTCAATTTACTCATCAAACTCTTCTTCACCTTCATTTAATCATTCAAGAACTTCTTCAGTTTCTTCAATTGGTTCAGACTCTATTAATGATTCCAATCAAAAATTATCTAAAGCTTTAGATTCTTTAAATGAAAATACCCCTTTTGGTAACTACTTAAAATCAGTTGCAATGAAAGAAGAACAAGAATTAAATAACCTTATTAGACAATATTGCGGTTATTAAATTATTCTCCAAATTTACTAAATTCACATACGTCCCCTCCTACCATTTTATAGATATACCTCATTGTTTTCATTTCTGCATTTTTTTCAAAATCTAAACTCCTAGTTTTTTTTTTACCCTATTTTTTTACTCAAGCATATTGTTTTTCTCTCTCTATTCCCTTTCATCCTTACATTATGATTTAACTCTTTACTAATATGTGTAAATTTTATAAAAATAACTTTTTGAAATCACAAATAACTCGTTTTTTAACTATTAAACGTTAACGTTCAACCGCTTTTCTTTGGGGCGTTAATCCGATTCATCCATATATACAGCGTTTAGAGGTTAAGTTAGGGAAAAAAATTAAACCGACCAGAGAGAGGATTGAACTCTCGATCTTGCGATTAACAGTCGCACGCCTTAACCAGCTTGGCCATCCAGTCTTTGGTTGAGTTTGTGAGAAACAAGAGTGTCCCAAAAGGTTTACCTCAAATAGTGAAAAAATAATGTTTAAGGCAGCATACATGCAGTAAACATCAGGTAAAAGGTACACTAAATGATCAGATCATGTATTTTCACGTATATTTATAGGGGAAAACAAAAAGTGCACTCTGCTGAATTTTTTCCCCTTTACACTATTTTAGACATTTACACTCGTAATTAAAAACTGATGTATGATTATATTGTTTTTTCAAGTGTGAAAATTTTAACATGGTGAAAACTACAGCCTGTTTCTTTTAAGTCTAGCTATCCATTTAGTTGATATATCAAGCGGTAATCTACAACCATTCACAGAATAAACACTTTTTAGAAAGCAATACTTGTAATGCAATGCAATTCAATTTAGACATATCACATCACGTGACTTGAATTTTTTGCTATGCAGGAAACAAATTATACACTTGTTCTCCCATATTCAAGTTCACCAACTGCTAAGCAGGTTGTTGGGAAAAAATAATTTTTTTTCAAATAAATAGATTGAGGTTAATATAAAAATACAAAAACAAAAATAAAATTAAATACAATGTACATATAAATAATTAGAAATTGAATTATTTAACTCAGTGTAGGCAACACTGGTGAGAATCAAAGACCCTAAAAGAGAAACAGCCAATTGAATTTAAATTAATGCTAATAATCCTAAACCAATAGCACCAAATGAGATGGTATTTTTAATACCATTGTTTGAAAAGGTTGGAACTGGTTCATCTGATGTAGTTGATTTGACATCTGATGAGCTTGGTAAGCTTGTCATTGTCATTGGTTCTTCAGAAGATTTTGGTTCTTCAGAGGTAGTTGGTTCTTCGGTGGATTTTGGTTCTTCGGTGGATTTTGGTCCTTCAGAGGTGGTTGGTTCTTCGGTGGATTTTGGTTCCTCAGAGGTGGTTGGTTCTTCAGTAGATTTTGGTTCTTCGGAAGTAGATGATGGTTCTCCAGTAGATTTTGGTTCTTCAGAAGATGTTGAAGTTTCTGATGTACTTGGCTCTTCAGAAGTTGATTCTGTTGAACCACCAACTGGATAATCTGCAATAGCTTTACCACTTGCATCTTCTGGAATAATTTGGAAAGTAATTCTAGTACTACTACCCATTGCATTAATTGAACCAACAACCCAATCTCCCTCATCACCAGATGGAATAGCATGGAAATCAGAACTATATAATTTTAATTCACCATTTTCAATTGTAAATGGTTCTGCAACTTTCCAAAGTGATGATAAAGCTTTTAATGAAAGGAAATTTCTACCAATACCCATAGTTAAATCATTAATAATTAATTCATTATTGTCATTAATAAAAGCTTGGGTAGCTTCATCTGTTTTAGCAATATTGATTCTACTTTCTGAATCAACGAAAATGCCCATACCGTCAATATCAGTACCTGGAGCAGATAATTTTAAGGTGAATGTATCAGTTTTAGCTAATGCAGGAACGATTAATACGCAGGCTTGTAAGAATGTAGTAAATTTCATTATTTGTTAATTGGTGGTTATTAAAAGATTATTCTAATGTCTTTGTTAAAAATATTAAATATATATAAGTAAGAATGAAAGCAAATAAGGAAATGAAAAAAAAAGCCCTATAATGGAAAAACATGTTCAATTTATACAATTTTTTTAAATTATTAACACAAACAAATAATAAACAAATACATAAACATATAAACAACTTATTTACCTGTGTTCGTGTCTCACACGCTATATAGAGATTGGGCAACCCCAAAAATATGTTAAAAAAGCTTATTCACTAATACTAAAATAATGAATTGAGCAAATAAAACGCTACATTGTTGATATTTAAATCTAAAGGATTTGCATTGTTCTTGTTACCGTGGTTTCCATGATGATGGTGGAACGGGACCGTGTTTATTGAGATACTCAATGAAGCTCCTGTATAACTTGCAGGATGATAATTATCAATAACAGTTTGGTTCTTCACAGTATCTTCGTTACCATTTTCTTGATTATTATTTAAATCACTTTTCAAAATGGCTTTAATTTTAATTGTTAAAACCTCTTTTCTTCCAGCTGCTGCATTAATAGAACCTATAACATATATATTATCCATACCTGAAGGAACTGCATGGAAATCATGTGAGTATAACTGTAAATATCCGTTTTCAATAGAAAATGGTGATGCATAGTTTGTTACATTGTTACTGGGATATAAATAATTCTTACCAATAGCAACTGCATTGAAAACTTCCTCGTTATTGCTCTCCCCTGCAAATTCTAAATAGCCAACTTCGGTGATTTTTCCTAAAATGGGTTCCTTCGGTGTGTCGAACTGTCCAATGTATAATCTATCATCGTGATCATTAATGTACAATGTATGATTTTCAATGTTTGTATTCGGTGCTTCGAGTATTAGCTCAAATACTTCCGAGTCTGCATTTACTAATTCGGACAAAATGGAAAAAATAAGAGCAAAAAATAACTTGTATAGAAACATCGTAGGATATCAAAACTCTCAAATACGTGTAACGTGGAAATCAAACAAACCTGCTTTCTTCCAATCAGAGAACGATAAGCTTAATTGCTTACCCTTTTGAATAGATTCTTCAGGGTTAGCTTTATATATATTATTAATAAAGCACTTTCCATTTTGGTAATTAATTAGCTCAGTGTGCAAACTGCAAGTAAATATCCGATTATTTGCTCAGTTCGGTGATTTGCTTTCCATAAAACCTATTCGAGATCCCGATAACAAAGGTGCAGCGATCCCCCATAATCGGTGATTTTTTTCTGGGATCCGGCGATAAAGAAACTGTTCTTCTGTTTTTGGGGGAGACAAAGAAAAGGTTGAATTTCCCTGGATAAATTTAAGAACGGTTGTTCCCACTTTTTGCTGAAAACAGGAGGTGACAAACGGGGGGAAGAAAGGCTTGCTGCTTGTAGGGTTTTCTGTTTACCAACCAAAGAAAGACCCTGAAAATGAATTTTACATTACTTTCAATTTTTTGCTTTATTGCTACAATTTTAGCCGACTCTGACTATTTTACCCTTCATTTAGATACTAAAAAGGACAAGTTGTCCAATTTAGGTATTTACATTGAGGACAACAATATTATGGTTGGTGAAACAAAGGAATCATTAAGTGGTCAAATTTTAGACGATGGTAGCTTACAAATTGACAACGGTACATTTTTCGGTATAACCAAAAACTACTTTACTTTAGTCAACGAGTCTACAGATGCAACAGTTGCTTTCAGTATTGGCGATGACGGTAAGCTTGAATATAACGGTAAAGATAAATTTAAGGTTGTTGCCTCAGGACAAAACAATGTATGGATTTTTGGATCAAAAGACGCAACTACCCAGTCTGAGGATTACGATGTTAAAGTTAAATGTACAAAAGTTGATGGTAAAAACGCAAAGAAATTCTCAAGCGGTGCATCTCAAACCCAACTAACATCATTCACCTTAGTTTTAGTTGCTACTTTTATTGCTTTTGAATTTTTAGTTTGATACAATAGAGAGGTGAAAGAAAAAAAGTCAAACTGTGTTTAAACTGTGTATATGTTTCACTTTATAAGTTGTATAATGCTTTACAAAAGAAGAAAGCTATTTATTTAATTGTTTTTTTTCCAGTATTACTATTATTACTATTATTACACATTGTTTAAACTATTTCTCCTTTTTGTTGATATACCCATATATATTTGAAGCACCGTTAAGACAAAGGAAAATATACAGACAAATCCCAATCCTGAGAAACACCAGCCATATCCCATCCTTTTCACCAATACATGAATAATTGCAGAAGATATGGTTGCACCTAAATTTCTGCCTGCATTTCCAATAGATATAAAAGTAGCTGGTTGCTTTGTTGACGATTCTAATAGATACGTTGTGTTACAATTCATGACCATTGAAACGCCAAAACTGGATAATCCAGTAAACACGAAAACGGTAGCAACGTGTGCTTTCTTTTCTGAACACCAGCCAAAACCGAAAAGTCCAGCAGTTAAAATGATGGTACCAACCAACTGGAATATGAATCTAAACTCAGGATAGTATTCGTCGTTTCTTGATAGATATATTTTTTTGAAATAGTCAGTCAAATGTCCTGTCATTAAAGATCCGACAATCAAAGATATTCCAGGACAAAGATAACTCACAGAAATATCCATTTGTTTATAATTGTAAACCTCTTTTAAAACAGAAGTGAAAGAGATCAAAACACTGTAAAAAGCTGCAAATGCCAAACTACCAGTAATTGTACACAGCACGACATTTTTCTGTTTCAATATTGTTATATATAGTTTCAAACTTGGTTTTGGCGGAGGTGGGAATTTTGATTTATCAGTTTCATCAATTAAGCACTCTTGTTTCCGTAATCCTGTTAAATTTATCCATGAAGAGCTAACGTTTTTGGAATTTCCAACAATGCATCTTAGAGTTTCTGGTAAGAAAAACACAACCAAAAGCAAATTGAAGAAACCAAAGAATGCAAGAAACCCGAAAACCCATCTCCAAGAGGAATTTGCACCAATTAAACTCAACACTGGACCTAATATTGGGCCCAATTGAGGCCCAATCAAAAAATAGGATACAACTTTGGCTCTATTTTTAATTTCAAAAAGATCAGCAACAACTCCCATACCTACAGGCAATGTTGAAGTACCTATGGCTTGGAAAATCCTGAATATATATAATACCGCAATATGACTTGGCAACGTAGCCATTAAAATATTGGATATAATGTAAATAATCATTGCGTAAATGAACAAGATTTTTCTTCCACCCCAATCACTTAACGAAGCCCACAAAGTTGGAGCAAATGTGAATATGATCATAAACACAGAAACGGTACCGTTGATTGTTGAAGTTGAGACATCGAAATCTTTGGACAACTTGGGTATCAAAGGTATGTAAATATTACCAGATAAAGGGCCAATAAATCCTGTTATGCTGACGATAAGAACTATAAAGCATTTCCTGTTGAATGGGATATAAGAATACGGTTCTTTCTCGATTGTTTGCAGTTTCTGTTCCAAATCTTGCTTCTCCTTTTCTCTACTCGAAACATCGTTGCTAGATAGACTCATTGGTAGAGATATATTTGCCAAAGGTAGCAGGTTTTTCCGAGAGAACGAAGCGCAAAAGCGAGAATGGGGAACACACAAAACAGCAATGCAGACACGCTGTGCTTTATACCGACTGGCAATGGTGACTGCAGTCGCCAAACCACAACCAGCTCTTCCACTCTACTGCTAAGCGTCCCATCATTCCCAACTGCTGTGCAACAGAGGGAGCAGGAACATTTAATTCTGAGCCTGAGCCTGAGTCTGAGTCTGAGTGCCTTGAACCGCAAACACGAAACGCCCGATCTGTGCAGCCCCCGCCCTACCGGGAAAGAGAGCAAATTACTGCTCTGCAACACAAATGGGAGCAGGAAGTTTTTGGGTTTAAGCATACTACATACGGTTTCCCTTATTTCCCTTTGTTCACCACATTGCACTGCAAGACAGGGGATACATTGCAGTTGCAGTTTTGCAACACCTGCTCTTCTCTTTTTGTATAAATATTGCACACTCTTCACCTCGACCCATGACTTTGTGTGTGTGTGTGTGTGTGTGTGTTGTTTGTGTATGATTGTTTGTGTGTTTTCTTTCTCCCCCTTTTTCCTTTTCTTCAACGTAGCTCTCCCTCTTTACTCTACAGAAAGCAACACTGGCAGAACGAAATCAACAAAACATGAATTTTTCCACTCTCTACAGCTTAATCTTGGTCTGCTTATTCCAGCTCGTTTCTGCCGACACCGACAGCTTCACCTTAGACTTGTACGCACCGGACACCATCCTTGCCGACTGCAGCATCTACGTTAGTGAAGACAAAATTTATATTGCAAACACCACCAACACATGTAAAGGGTTCATTTCCACCAATGGTTCCTTGATCATCGACAACTACTCAGTTGGTATTGGTAAAAACTATTTATCACTCGTTGGCGAATCCGCAAGTTTTGAAAGCGTTGACTCATGGTCTATCGAAGACGGATACTTGAAATTGTACGGTAACGACTTCCATGCAGTCCCTTCAGGTATGGACGATATTTACGTTTTAGGTTCAGTCAACGCCGCCGCTGGCAGGGACGATGTTATCCCTGTTGGAATCAAAGCCAACACCGGAAACTCTGACATCAAGAGTTACGATCCACCCTCCGTTACAGGCAGCACAACGTACTCAATTTTGGAAACCACACAAACTTTCAAAACCTCCTCGTCCAAGGGTGCAGGTAACGCCAACCAGCTGCCAGGAATCGCCGCAGCCGGTGCCTTTGTAGCTTATCTACTGTACTAGAATTGACTAAATACGACATTGTGTACAAACAGTAACGAATGCATTGTTCAAATGGTAGCAGAAAGCGCAAATTTGCTCAATGAGGAAATATCGGGTGCGCAGCGCAAAGCGGGATTTGTTGCAACACCGCAGTCAAGCTTCAACTGCTTTTGGATGATGCACAGGTTCAGCTCACGTACACCCATTCCGTATATATATCCTCGATGCTGCAGGGTTGGAAACAGCTCTCTGTGCAGTCTCTCCTCCTGCCCCTTCCAGCTTGCTGAGGTTTCATTTCATTTCATTTCATTTCATTTCATTTCATTTCATTTCATTTCATTTCATTTCATTTCCTTCTCTCTCTCGTGTTTTTTTTCTCTTCCTGTGCAAACGGTTCTCGGTTTTTGATACAGTTCACAACATACAAATCAAACTATAAACACCAATGGTTGAACTGAACGTTGATAAAGACGATTTCAGAATCGACGACGACCTCGACCTAGAAGATAAAACGAAAAATGGTTCAAGTGCTTTCGGCTTCGGAATGGCCCAACCATCACACTGCTGTATGCATTTGAATGATGACGACATAGAGTTCAAGAAAAACTTAGCTGAACTTGAAGATAAATGGTTCCTTGAAACTCAACAGCAGTTTGCTGACAAACCATGGTACAAACGACCAAACAAGACTACTTTGTTGATTATTTTGGCTTTCTATACATTGTCTTTCACGATTTTAATGTCTCCATTGATGATATTGATGCTTGAAAATATCTGTCAAGGATTTACTGGAAATGCTTCATCATCCGATGCTTCACCATCTTCTTCTAGTATGATGGGTAATGGTGGCGGATCGTCATCTGGTATGATGGGCAATGGTGGTGGATCTTCCAATATGATGAACGGTTCTAACGGTATGTCTGGAGCTAAAAATACTTTGAAATTTTTAATGAAAAGAATGGATATGGGCTCTGGTGGTGGTATGGGCGGTTCAACCTGTAAAGATATCGGCGCACAGAAAACTTTATCAAATATTCAATCATTTTTATCATTTTTATCAGGTATGCTAGGTTTTATGCTTTCCGGTAAATACGGTCAATTAAGTGACAGATTTGGACGTGTTTATATATTCAAATTTTTCTGTTCAATTAGTACCATTCATAGTATTTTACTAATTATTTATTTTGACTGGATTGGTACATATAATAAATTTTGGATGATTCTTTTCTTATCTTTTGGATATATATCCGGAGGTATTATGACATTAATTTCAAACGCCAATGGTTATATATCCGATATTGTTGATACTGAAAGCAGACCTGTATATATAAGTATATTAATGAGTGTTACTTATTTATCATTAGGTTTTGGTCCTTTAATTGGTTCATTTATTAAAAAACTGACAGGATCTGATATGACAATTTTGTATTTTTCTTTGATTTTAGCTATAATACCAAATATTATGGTATTTACATGTTTAGTTGAAACTAAACATCCCGAATCTTTAAGATTAGCGAATGAAAGGTACGAAGAAAGATATGCAACTGAAAAATTCGGTTTAGTTGGAACTTTCAAAAGTTTCTTTAAACCTATTAAAAGATTATGGTTACCAAGAACTGAAACTGGTTCAATTTTACCAAGAATTAACGTTTTAACATTATGTTTAATTGATATCATATCAATGGCTGCATGTGTTGGTACAATGCACGTTTTAATCATTTATTGCATAGTTCAATTTAATTGGACAAGTATTGAAATTAATTATTATATGAGTATAACAGGGTTCGGTAAAGCATTCGTTTTATTATTTTTATCACCTTTGTTAATTAAAATTTTAACTAAAAAATTCAATTACAGACCAGACTCGGAATCAATTGATAAAATTGATAAAGTTTTAGTTATTTCATCATTGTTCTTTGTTTTCTTATCAATATTTTTCGCTTTATTTGCATCAAGTTCAATGGGAATTTATATCAGTGCAATCTTAGAAAGTTTAGGTGGTATGCTATCGCCAATAATTCAAAGTTCTATTGTAAAATTCAGTTCTAGAACTGAATCTGGTGAAATGTTCGGTGCTATTGCTTTGGTTAGACATTTAGCTATGTTTTTATTTCCTTTACTATTCTTACAAATTTACTCATTTTCTGTCAGCTTCTTTCCAAGACTTTTCTTGGTATTGATCATTGTCGCAACAGGAATCATGCTTGCTGCTGCCCCATTGGGATTGAGAATATCAAACGAACAGAAAAACAGAAGCCTTGAAGAGGAATTCGATTCCAGTATGTAGTTTTGCTATATAAGATAAACGTTTTGTAGTGAAATCATCTTTCTTTGTTCCCAGGAACAAATCCTGCGCCGATCGTCGCAGAAATGCACTATTTTTTTTTCTCGTTTTGCGTTTTTTTTCGTTTTTCCTAAATTTCCATGCAACTTTTGTACATTGTTGTACAGGAAAGGGAAGACCAAAGGATACTGGGAGTGTTTATTCAACGGCCCGCAATCTGATTCACACATCTGCTTACGATTCAGGGAAAAAAAGAAGCATAGGGAAAATGTCGTTTAACTCATCATCGTTTCTAACACCTGCTGAAGAGACTTTCAGTCGTATACGAGGACGAGACAGTCTGAAACAACAAAAGAATTCTGACTCGTCGTTTATTTTAAACAGTTTGAATAACGAGTTGAATTCAAACAGGCCAATCAAATCATTGATTGAGTCGCCATTCAAAGGAAATCTAATAAATAAGTTTAACAGCAGTACCGATTATGAAGATGCCAATTCGTTATTAAAGAAGAAAATTCAAATGAAACAACTAAACTTTCGTGATAATTTAAAAAATTTGAGAAAGAACGAAAATAGCAATTTCGATATCAATAATGAAACTATAATGCATAGCGCATTCAGATCAAGAAGGGATCAACATAGTAACGAAATGACAAATTTGAAAAATATAGGGAGTTCTAAACCTTGTAAAAATTTAAAAGAAAATAATAGTAACAGTAGTGATAATAGCAAGAATACCAATAATAGCAGTAACATTGGAATAAGGAATGAAATTTCTGATGAAAATTTGAGAATCGCAGCATCTAGAATCGTTGATAAAAATAACGAAATCAAGAAAATAATACTAATCGTATTCCTCTATTTAGTCTATAAATTTTTAAGAAGTTTGATCAAGCTAATCATTTATAAAAATTTGAAAATTATTAAGATATTCAACAATTTATCGAGTTTAATGAAAAATTTAAATTTTGAAAATAAACTAATTAAAAATTTATCTGAGCTAATTGGAAATAATTTAAAATTTGAAAATGTTATTGAAAATTCAACATATTTTGAATATTTTTTAAACATTTTCATGGTTATATTAATCATCCAACCAATTTATCTAATTTTAAAACCTAAAGATGACTGTTTAGATATTCCATTAACCAATGGACAAAGGAAAATACTTGGATTACCATTGATCAACGAAGAAGATAATTGTGACAAAGAACTTGAAAAATTGGTTAATTTTGGTAAATCTTTAAAAGATAAATATAACGAAAATAACAATACCAAAATTTTCATGCCAAATTCTCTACAAATTGAAGATTTGATGGGATCACTTAACTCACTAAAAATTAATAAAAATAAACAGTATAATAATAGTAATAATAATAATAATAATAGCAACGATTTATTTAATACTACGTTATCAGGTGGTGAGTCAACAGAGAAACTTAGACAAAGGATAAACCAGAAAAATTATAATAATTTTACAGGTTCAAGCAAAGATTTTATAACACCTAATGGGAAATTTCTATATGATTATAATAATGAAATTAAGAACCAAAATCATTTTGGTAATATGAATTCAAGTTTTTACTAAAAGGAAAAGGAAATTTATTTATTTACTTATATATATATATATATGTAGTACATTCTATTTTATAACTAATCTCTTACAGGTTGTTCTAAAGGCCAATAACCTGGGAATAAATAATGCATTTTCTTTAAAACGTTTGGATCTCTACAATTTTCTGCAGTTGAAACAGCCATTTTAATTGTACCTTGTAAATCATTACCAATTTCACCTGATTTGATTAAAGGTTCTAAAATTTCAATTAATTTTTCACTTAAATTATGAGCATTTTTAGAATTTGCTTTTAAATTACCTACAACTGTTTCAACTGTAACAGGTTCAGCATCTTCTCTCCAAGCATCATAATCTGTTGACATACAAATCATTTGATAAGAAATTTCAGCTTCTCTAGCTAATTTTGATTCAGGTATACAAGACATATTAATAACTGAACCACCCCAAGATTTATATAATTTTGATTCAGCACGTGTACTAAAAGCTGGACCTTCCATACAAATAAGTGTAATATCTTTACCATCAGTATCTTTTGAATGAAGTTTATGACGTTCATTAATATTTTCTTCATTAATTAAAATATTTTGACAAGTATCTGAAATTATTTTACCAATTTTATTATCAAATGGATCACCAAATCCTGCATGAGCAACAAATCCACGTTCAAAAAATGTAGATTTCCTAATACCTTTAGTTCTATCAATAATTTGATTTGGTATAACAAAATCTCTTGGTTTAATATGTTCTTGTAATGAACCAACTGCACTAAATGCAATAATAACTTTAACACCTAAATTTTTCAATGCTGCAATATTGGCTTGATTTGGTACATCAGTTGGTAATAAATCGTGTGCCAATCCGTGTCTAGCTAAAAATGCAATTGGCATACCAGTTGAAGTTTTAGAAATTGTAATCGAAGATGATGGATGTCCCCATGGTGTTGAAACAGTTAACTTGGCAACAGGTTTAAGTGAATCAAGTTTATATAATCCTGTACCTCCAATGATGGCCAATGGAACAGGTTCGTTGAATGTATGTGGGAGCATGGTTTTTATTTGACCTGATCTACTAGCATTGAGACAAAAAAAGGTTGAAAAGGAAGAAAAGGTGGAAGAAAAGGACGAAAATGGGAAAAAAAAAGTGTTGAAGTACAAACATGGGAAAATACATGTTTATTTTATATGAAACACACGTGTGTGTGACACGTAATATTTCTAATACACATGGATGAATACCGATTACACAAAAAAGTCTTCAGGACAGAGGAAAGGGAGACCACAGTTAGAAGCAAAGACCTTGTCTGAGTCACTGAAGTCTGCTTTCCTTCCTGCAGCATCTCCGACGAAAAATGAGTCTTGTTTGGAAACAACACCGGGAGACAGGTCTTTGACAAGCTGTTCAAACATACCAGGTCCCGGTTTCCTGAAACTCTCATGTTGTAGCTTTGTTGATCCCAGTTTTTTCTTTGCATCAACAGCAGCCTGTTTTGTAGACGCATAGACCAAGATAGGGATACCCGAGTTCATATTTGCAATGATATCGGCCAATCTGTCCATAAGCTTCAGCATTGATTTTGAAGGTGGCCCTTCGTAGTTGTTGGTAACCATTCCTTGGTTGGTGAAAACTACTATAAACTTTGTAAACTTGGTGTCACCGTTATCTGCTGCTAACCAGTTATTTAATTTATCAGTAACGGAATCATTGAACCACTTCCAGTCATTGTAAGTCTTGCAGAATTTCAAACCAGATTTAGTCTTCACCAGAGTATCGTCGAGATCAAAAGCTGCTACCTGGAGTGATGCATTCTCCGAAAGTGAATCTATTACCTGTTTTGCAGCTGGTGAAATGTATCTCAAACAGTGTGTTCCGAGAGTTTGGAAATTGTCCGGTAGTTGTTTCGAACTTGGCACTTTGGCAGTGGTTGAAGCGTTTGCAGTGACTGGAAGTTTGGATACTTTTCCAGACAGCAGTTTAGACACGGAGGTGGTTCTACCCATTGTTGGAAAGAGAAAGTGGTTGAACAAGCTACTGGAAGTTTTGACTTTTTCTCTCTCTCTTGTTCAAGCAGTCCAGTTACAGACGTTGAGTCACTAAACTATCAATCTGAGACACAGAACGCTGGAGAAAGAAAGTGAAGGCGCAAAGAGAACAGAATAGAAGAAGGATATGTAGAAATTTAGGTTTATATATATGCTATATACATGTGGGTTGTGATTGTAAGTTTTGTTTGTCTTTACCTCTGTCTTTGTCTTTGTTTTTGTCTTTTGACATTTCAGTAAATAATCAGTAAACTCTACAGAGTAATTCACCATCGATTTGCTTTTTGACAGCTTCGTGCAAGTTGATGACTTCTTTTGAGTTTTTAGGTTTGACGAAAACGATTTCACCTGGCATGATTGGTTTAACGAATCTGAATCTTTTACCAGTTGCAAAATTTCTCAACTCGTCACTTGTTGCGTAAACTTTCCTATTTGGTTTAGAGATTAGTTGAAATTTGGATAATACGGGGTTACCGTTCCTGTACTTCATGCCTAACCATAATCTTCTAGTTGAGATATTGTCTGGTGTTACGTCAACTGGAGTTAAATCAGGACCATTTTGTGAACCACGTTGGAGGGTTGATATGAAACCTTCTTTATAGAGGCCTAACGCTATTTGGAGATGGAGACGAGTGTAAGGTATGCTTGCCAAAGGTGAGCCTGCCCTTGAGACATTTTGTAAATGAGCACAGACGTTAGCTAGTGACACGAGAGACATTGGTTGATTGCAGGTTGTCTGTTTCTGTTTGCAAGAGTGTGTTGTATTATGAACGAAAGTTTCAGCAAATTTCACTTTTTTGTCGTCGGTGCAAGAAATTTTTGCAAGTTTTGCAAGTTTTGCAGGTTTTGCAGGTTTATTTGGGGGGGGGGGCAAAAAGTCGCGCTGTGAAAAACAAAAAAAAAAACAAAAAAAATGATTTCCTGGTTTTTTTTCGCGCCAGGGTGGCAAAAAAGTTTTTCGCCCTTCTTCGGTGTCTGTGCCGCATTTTATGGTGTGAAAACACGATTTTCAGCTGATTACCGGGGGAGAAGAGATTTTTTTTCCAGTTCCAGCTGGGTTTTTTTAAACATAATGTTTATTTAAGCTGGTTTTTTTCTCTTTGGTTTCCGGTGTAAGACAATGCAGAGCTTACGTTCGATAGTAGCTAGAAACAACAGAGGATTGCTCAGACTAGGTGGCAGAAAGCCACTGCAATTTGTACGTCATGCCTCATGGAGGAACGAAAGTAAGACTGATGATAAGATTCAATTTAAATGGTTCCTTTTAATTGGAGTTTTCGGTACAATGGTTTATATTACAGTTATGCAACGTATTTCTGAGCAAGATCATAGTAAAAATTTAGAGAAATATAAGAAAACATTTTCTGAAGATGAATGGAATGCTTATATTAGTGATATTCAAAGGAAAACTTTTACGTTAGAATCCGATGAAGAATGTTTCCTTTTACCATATTCATTTAATAAAAATTCTAAATCAAATGAAATTATTAAATTAGCTAATAAATTAGGTGGTTTAAAAAATGTTGCAATAATTGATTTAAATGAATTAGTTGAAGATCAATTATCGAATAAGAATGGTAAAGAGAAATATAATATATTATTAAATTCTACTTTAGAATCAACCGATTCAAATCCCGAAAGTTTTAAATTTAAATTTACGTATAAATTAAAATCAGGTATTTTTACACAAATTGTAAATGATAAAATAACTGAACTAAAAAATGAGAATCCTGAACTAGGTAGATTTATTATATTAAATTATCCACCAAATATTAAAGAAGCTGTTAAATTTGAGCAAAATGTTTGTAACAGAGATAATTTGATTATTTTAAATAACGAAAAGGATAATTCAGATATTGTTCAATATTTTCAAACTGTTGATAAAGTTATAGATTTTAACAAATTAGAAAATTTGAAACCTTTAATTGTTGACTGTAAAAATTTCAATAAGGCAAATAACTCTAAAAAAATTGAAGAAGATTTTGTTATAAATACTTTACCAGCAAATATTGACAATGTCGATAATCTTTCAACTATTCATAAAGCGCAATTCAAACTTAGAGAGCTAGGTGAACCAATCAGATACTATGGAGAAACCGATTTAGATGTTATTAATAGATTACAATCTTTGAAAAAATAGAGGACCGAAGATGCATAGCAAAATAAAGGATGATTGTGATTTTTTTTGTTTTGAACATCTCACTTGTACATACAATATATACACTTATACATACATACATACATATATATCTATCTATCTATAAACTAAGATAAAAATACAAACTATTTGAGGATACTTAACGCCAGATTAGTGTATTGTAGATCTACCTGCTGGCAGTTTGAATGAGAATCAATGCTATCGTTACCTGATTGGTCTCTATTGATTGCCCAAAAGGAAACCAGTCCGATTTTTTTCACATTACAGAAACACAAGATTTTGGTCCAATCGTTAAGTGTGAAAAAAGTTTTATCGTCATTTATACCAATCATTGGACAAACGCCAATAAACTCCCACATTGAAGATTTTTTAAATAACTTACATAACTGTAAATTAACAATTTTTAAAATTTCTATATGTTTATCAGACCAATTTGGTAAATCCAAAGGTGTGAAAAAATCCATTGTCATGCAGTTGATAAAATTTAGTTTAATATTTGAATTTTTAAAAGCATTGATTGCGAAAATCGCATTACTGTTTAAACCGTTTGAGAATTCAACGGGTAAAGTAATTTGAAAATCTAATTTGAAATTTGGGTCTAGATTAGTTAAATTTTTAATTATGTTAACCCATTTAATAATTGCGTTATGATTATTCAAGACGGTGCCTTCTATATCGAAGTCTAAAGAGTGAATATTTAGATATTTTAGTAAACTTAAAATTTTGTTTGCTTGAGAAGCATCAGATTGGTGCAAACAGGGGAATTTACTGTTTGCACCACCTAAACTTAATATTATGTTTAATTTTTTCAAACTTTGTGCATCAATTTCAGTTTTCCAAGACTTGATTATTTCTAAGTTTTCTTTATTATCCAACGTAAGGAAAGCAATAATTATATTTTTTAAACCTAGATTATAAACTTGTTTTAGATTATAAATTTTATAAGATTCGTCACAATCCAAACCCCAAGAGAAAATGTATGGTGCTAGTATAGTCATAGCAAAGCGCCTAACACAGCAAGTAGCAAATCAGTTATCAATTAAATCACTGAAAATGAAGAAAGAGTCACTATTTTTTGAAAGATTTGAATCTGATTTTGAATGTGATAAATTTGCCACCAAATTATCTGTTAGATTGTTTGCCACATTATTAGATTTTGTAAATTTGAAGTATTTTGTTCTATTGTGCTTTGGAGGGGTTATGAAAGAAGGTACTGGGACTGAATTTCCAGATTTGGAGTTAATGGAAGAAAGGGAGTTTGAGGTAAAAGGTATATTTAATTGAAAAGACTGTGATAGTGGAGTATCAGGGCTAAAATTTATAAAAGCAGGGTATTGGGAAATTGACAGGTCTTTTAACGGTAGACGGTAGTTTTTTTTACAAGTTTGAGTATTTGAACTGTATACGTTTTCCTTATCCAAGTTTAAATTTGGAGTGAAAGTGTTTTCCTTATCAGAATCGTAGGAGATGTGAAGGTTACTTAGATTTTTGGATAATTTTTTTGATGGAGAATCAGTGAAAATTTTGAAACCGGTGTTTGGGGTATTTATTTTTTGAGGGCTTTTCCTCTGTTTTTTAGTTGGGGATAGATTATTTGAGGAATGTTTTAGAACGATTGATCTTTTCTGAGGAGATTTTGAGGATGTGTTGGTTGGACTGATGCGAGCAGACGGCGAAGCCTGGATGTTAGTGAGTTGGGATTTATCAGCAAAGGGGACACGGTCCATGGTTGATGCGATGGGTAGCAGAAGGGTTGAGCAGCAGGGTACAAGGAATGTGTAGAAGTAGGGTATATTCAAAGCAGTTGTGAAGGAAGAGTTGTAGAGGAAGAGTGGTAAATTCAGAAAGTTTATATAACAGGGCGTATTTGTGTGTTTTGGAATGTTGCATCGGTAAATTGTCTGGCTGGCTGGCTGGGGGGAAAACACGAAACGCGCTCTGTGCAGCAGCAGGGGGGGAGAAAAAGAGCGACAGAGAGGGAGACAGGACATCTGGCGGGAGGGCGACCAGGTTCTGCAATGGGAAGGTGCTGGATGTTCCAGTGCATGCGGGCGCAGAAGCGGGCGCGCGGCGGGCCATATGTGGGGGGGGGTGGAGGCCTTCTGGGGCATTGGGAAGCATTGGGAAGCATTGGGGGCCATTGGGGGGAAAAGCGAGCAGCGCGGAAGTTTTTTTGTTTTGCAGGTTTTGCAAGTTTTTTTGTTTTTTTGTTTTGCGGGTGGCGATTCTATTGTTTTGGAAAAAGAAGGTTTGCCCTTTTTTTTGTTTTGTTTTGTTTTGTTTTGTTTGTGGCAAAAGGGAATTGCCCTGTGCTCATTTTCTTTCCGACACAGCTCATTTCTTCTTCTTGTTTTGCTTCTGCTTCTGCTTTTGCTGCCTCTTCTGCTGCTGGGTCTTGTCGTTCTCTGTGTATGTACCGTCACCGTCCACTTCTGCCCTCCGTCTGATAATGTCCACCTCAAATTCCACCCATTCCCCTGACAGGCCTCCTTCTCGTGGTGCAAGAAACACCAACTCATCTCCTTCTCCTTCACACTCTCCTTCACACTCTCCTTCACACTCTCCTTCACACTCTCCTTCACATTCACATTCAGACTTAGAATCAGATCCTAAACCACATTTCTCTCCGTCTGCTAGTGCCAAAATCGTCACCTCGTCACCCAACACTTCTTCAATCTCTTGCTCGTCTTTCAATACTTCTAAATCTAATATCCCGCATCTGCAATTGAGTAAACAAAAGTGGCCTACTGATATACAATATCAATATCAATATCAATACCAACACTATAATAACAATAACACTAATAATAATATCAACTCACCAGCTGTTGATAGTCCATTTCCATACCCTAATAGATTCTTACCAAAACAATTAGTCATGGGCTCTCCATTTTATCAAAATTTCGATAACTCAACTTTTAATAATCAATTCCGTTCTCCAATTTATGATAACAATAACAAATCTTTTAAAAATTTATCAAGTAAAATGAAAAATTTGGACTCTAAAACTCCTCCTAATAAATCTTTTACAATATCTAATAAAGATTTTAATACAACTAGATCATTAAAATTTATAAATTTACGTTCTGATATAACTTTATCTGATATTTTAGATCAAATTCCTTTTGGTTCTATAGAAAATTGTTATTATGATTCAAATGAGAAAAATCAATCTTCTAATGATTCAAATAAATCAATTATTGTATCATTTATAGATTCTTTTACTTCTAATACTTGTTATAATCAATTATTTGAAATTTTAGATGATTTAAAACATTTATTATCTTGTCCAAATTTACAAATCTTGAAAATTAATTCTTTACCTTTATCTGATTCAATTTTAAATTTAATTAATAATGATGGTGCTTCAAGAGCTATTTGTTTATCAAATTTACCAATTAATATCAATAATGATATCTTAATAAATGAATTATCTAAATTCGGTACTTTAGATTCAATTAATTATAATAATAATAAAAATTCAGCTTTTATTTATTTCACTTCTATTTTAAATGCAACTAAATGTTTACAACAATTACCTTTAAGTGATTCAATCTTATCAAATTGTAAAATATTTTATTCAAATGATGGTTCTTCTGCTAATATACCTTTGGTTTCTTCTTCAAATTTAATTACTGATACTTTTATAGATAATAATTTGAATAATGATAATATTAATATATGTTCAACTTCTTCAACTTCTGTTTCTTCAACAAGAAATTCAGATTTAATTTCAAATAAATATCCAAATAATAGTAATAATATCAATAGCAATGATAATGACAATAATGATAATAATGCATTGAATGAAAAAAATAAAGATGATAATCATCTTCATCAACACCACCATAGTAATACTGATAGTATACTTGATTGTGATTGTGGTGATGATGATGTTGATGTTGATGTTGATGTTGATGATGCTTATAATTATCCTGAACCTTTATTACCTCATATGATTCCAACTCCTTATTATTTAAATACTCCTTATCATACTGTTTATAGCGTTTCAAGATTCCCTTCTCAACATTCATTATTACTTAATAATCAAAATAATCTTAATAATAGAAATGTTTATTTAGGTAATTTACAATCAAATATAACAATTGAAGAAATTTGTAATATAGTTAGAGGAGGTATTTTAGAAAATGTTAAATTATTATCTGATAAAAATTTTGCTTTTTTAACATTTATTTATCATGATGATGCAGCAAATTTTATTGCTAGAATTTCTCAAGAAAAATTATCAATTCATAATAAATTTGTTAAAATTGGTTGGGGTAAAGATTCTGGAATTTTAACCCCTGAAATTCAACAAGCTGTTGAAAATGGTGCTTGTAGAAATTTATATATTGGAGTTGATGAAAATTTAGAAACTGAAGATGATTATGATTTAATTCCTATAGAATTGAAAAAAAATTCAGATAAAATAGAAGAAATTAATAATGATAAAGAAAAAGAAGAAGATGAAGAAGAAGATAATATTAATAATAATGAAGAAGGAATTGAAACAAATGAAGACAATAAAGATATTGAAAATAACTTTAAAAAAATATATCATTGTATTCCAAATGAAGATATATTACGTAGAGATTTCTCAATTTTCGGTGATATAGAACAAATCAATTTTTTCAAAAATAAATCTTGTGCTTTTATTAATTTTACAAATATCGTTTCATGTATGAATGCTATTGAATATTTTAATTCATTAAATTCAAATAATCAATCAAATGATTCAATTAATGATAGATATTCTAAATTTATAATATCTTTTGGTAAAGATAGATGTGGTAATCCACCTAAAAAGAAGAAAAGTAAGAAAAATAAAAATAGGAATAAAAATAATGGGAATAACAATAATAATAAAAATCAAAAAAATTTTAATTATTATTTAGAATCTAATGATTCAGTTGATACAGATTTAGCAATTAAATTGGATTCTGCATTTTCAGGTATAGGTATATCTTCACCTTCTGCATCAAAAAAAATTAGTAATAATTATAATAACAATGATAATATTAATGATAATTCAAATGATATTGATGATAATATTGATACTATTGAAGTTGAACTTTCACCTTTTGATACAGTTGATGATAAAGTTAGTATTGTAGATACTTCAGGTGATGAAGATACTGATATAGATATTATAACAGAATCTTATACAACTTCTGCTCCTTCTTCAAGTTCAAAATTTAGAAGAAATTTATCGAGGAGTAAAAGTTCACAATCGTTTAATAATAATAACAATAATAATATTCATAAAAATAATTATAGACATAAAAATAATAAAAATAAATTTTATTCTTCTTCAAAATCTTCTTCAACAACTTCATTTTATACCTATAATCATAATCATAATCCAAATCAAAATCCAAATCCTGTTATTTATGATCCCGATTTTCAAGCTCAATCTCAACCTCAACCTGGATATTTATATTCTCCACAAATGTTTTATCAACCACCTGTTTATATCCATCAACCTCCAATGAGATCTTTTAATCAAAAATTGTTCATGTCGCCAAATCCTAATATGTCAATGTATTATGACCCATACTACAATAATGGTAACAACTATAATAATAATAACAACAACTATAAACACTACAAAAAATATAACAACAAACAAGCCAATGACTCATCTATAAGCGAACAGAAAGTAACATCTTCTAGTTTACCTAGCACACCCGATTCTAAAAACACTCCACAGATAAACGATTATTATTTTGAGGTATCGACTCCGAATCCTGGAGATTAACTGTTAATCAGACGTGCATAGAAATAGCCAAAAAAAAAGAAAAAAGAAAAAGAAACACTAACAACAAAGATAACTTTCTTTACTAAATATATATATTTACTTTACGAAAACCAAAAGAAGGGAAGAAAAACCCCTTCAAAGAAAAAAAACAAGGATTATTGTGTCTTGTGTCCTTTATGTATACAAACTACACATTGTGTATTATCTATGTCTATTAAATTTATATCATGACATTAGAAACGAATTAACGGAGTTCAATGTTGCCCTTTGTGGGTTGACTTTACGTAATTGTAATATTTTAATTAAATGTCGACGAATTGAATCTTTTGTTATTATTGGATGATTGTCTATAGGATTCCAATTTGAGTCATAGAATAAACTTAAATAACATAGTGCAACACCAATAGACAAATCATCACATGTATTACATAGAATCAATATATTTATAGAATTTCTCAAATTAACATTTTTAATTATATTATCTAATTCGTTTCTTAGTAGTTTACCTGATTTCTTACAATTTGAATTTAGGTTAAATTTATAAATTTGCTTATTCTTTAAATTATAATCAAATGATGAATCTAAAACTATAATTTTATCAAAATTTGTTTTCAATATTTGATTAAATTTCATATCTTTATCAATTCTGCCGATTGATAAAAAATCTGTTAATGTAGTTATATCATTTGGGTCCCAGAAAATTTCAAAATCGTCTAATCCCAAACTATTTCCACTTTTACTATATAAATTTGATTCAATTAAATCATTCAATGTATCATCATCCATTTTCAATAAAGTTTCAAAATCCCATTCCATTTTATAAAATAAATCCGGGGTTAATCCATTACTCCATAATTCATGATCATCGCCAGCACCCTGGACGTACGTATATCCATTCATTTTATTTTCACCATCTTGAAACTGCTCACTCGTAGTCAATAGAATAATTGGATAAAAGTCCCCAGTATCACTACCATCATCGTCATCGTTATTTTCAAATAATGGCATTTCTGAACATCCAGGGAAAATCCAAAACGGTTTAAAAATTCTCTTCTTTTCAATGTTAGCTGATAAATTATCAATTATCAAATCTTTAAATTTTTCAATATTTTTAAAAAAAACTGGTAGTAGTTTTAAAATATTTTGTTTTTCAATTTCTGAAACTGTATATTTAGGTAAAAACAATAAATCTTTAAAATCTGAATTTGGTAAAATTATTTTATTTAAAATAGCTATCCAAATCGGTATAGTTTTACTAAACGAATCAGGAATTTTTTTACCACGTCTAGTTGAATCAATTATAATTATACCTTTATTTTTTAAAATTATTGGAATTAAATGTAAATTTAATCTCCTTGTTGAAAATGACCAATTATTAGTATGCCCATCAGTAGATTTGAAATATGATGTGTCATCATATTCATTCGGATTTACATACCATTTACCGCATCTTTCATTCGGTATAATTGGAAAATTTAAATAATAATTCGATTTTATAAATTTAACATAGTTTGAATCTTTTAAAATCGATAGTAATCTATTCTTTATTGATAAATTTTCTGAATGTAAAGAATGATTCAACTCTTTGAGATCTTTCAAAATCTCTGGATCCATATATCCTCTGTTTTGGTATAATGAATACACTAAGGAAAAAGGAAAGGCAGAGAAAAACAGACAGAGGAAGAACAAACTGTTAAGTGTGAAGTTTATTTTTATACAAATTTTTATCAAATCTGGGGTTACGAGGAAATCACTTGATTTGGAGGAGTTTTTCTTTTTTTATTCTTTTTTCTTCGACCAGAAATAGACTATAACTACATAGTTACTAGCAACTAAACATCTATCCTTATTAAACAGAAAAAATCTTTAGCCATCAATAGTGATTTTTTTTTTTTTAAAAAAAATACCTTAAATGTCAATAATTAAGTATATCAAAGGTGATTTATTCCAAATAGCAAAACAATCAGTTACGAACAATAACAACAACAAACCGATACTTTTAGCACATGCCTGTAATTGCTTAGGTATATGGGGTGGTGGTATTGCAACAGTTTTCAAAAATCGATATTTCTCAAGCTATGAATTATATCATACATATTGTCATTCGTTTGATTCACCGAATGAAATACTAGGTAAATCATTAATTTTGCCAATTGATCCATCAGATGAAGGATTTATTGGAAATAATGATAATTTATTAGTCATTTGTTTATTTACTAGTATAATTGGACAAGAATCTAATACTGAAATTGTTAAAAATACCAAAATGGCATTGACTGATTTACAATTAAAATTAGATAATCCACAATTAATAGAAAATGAGAAAGCAAGGGAAATTATTGTAAATTTTAATAACGATTTAAAGGATCAAGGTAAGTCGAATCTAAATGAAATTGTTATTAATATGCCACAAATTAATTCAGGTATTTTCGGTGTACCTTGGGAACAAACTGAACATGTTCTAAATGGATCCGAACTTAACATCAATGTCTATAAATTGTAGCACATATATATATATATAAAACACTGTACATAAATAAATAAATAAATAAATAAATAAATAAATAAATAAATAAATAAATAAATAAATAAATAAATACATAAATAAATAAATACATAAATACATAAATATATATATAAGGTTACTTGCATGTTTTTTGGTGTTTCCTCTTGGGAGCTACTGCTACGATCAATTGAATTTGTCTACAAAACTATTGCTTGCAGTATACGAGAATCCGTTAAAACAGTCGTCTGGTTGTTCTATATCGTTATTTGATACATTCGGTATATCCAAATTTGATAATTTCATGTTAGTAAACTCCGGATCGAAATTTTCTGCTTTCTCCAAATCTGTTATTATAGGTATAATAGGTGGTGTTACAATTCTATTTTCTATATCATTAAAGGAGTAATATCTGAAAAATCTAAATTTTTGAAAAACTTCCCAATTATTATCAACGTTAAATCTTTTATTTGAATTTTTAATTAATAATTTATTTAAAATTTCTTTACTTTCAGTTGTTAAATGGAAAGGATATTTTAATTTTAAATTTAATACCTTATCTATAATTTTTTTATGGTTATTACCAGTAAACGGTGGATTACCTGTAAGTAAATCAAACGTAACACAACCTAAAGACCACCAGTCAGCCAAATTACCATAATTTTCACCTTTTAAAATTTCAGGTGCACAATATTCTGGTGTACCAATTATTGAATTACAAAAATTATTCAGATCGTCTAAGTTGTTAGATGATTTTTTAGCTAAACCGAAATCTGTTAAAATTAAATAACCATTTTTATCAAGCATACAATTTTCAGGTTTTAAATCTCTGTAAACTATACCAAATTTATGTAAAAATTTTAAAGCTAATGACATTTGAATTATGTAAAAACTTGCTTTTCTATCATTAAGAAAGTTTTCATTGATTAAATACTTAAATAGCTCACCACCTGGAATATATTCCATTAATAAATACAATTTTGAGTTATCATGTAATGCATAAAACAATTTAACAATATTATTATGAGATGTAATTTTGGATAAAATTTTACGTTCTGACAATGTCCTTTCAATTGATTTCTGACTAATTCTAACAGATGCTTTTTTCAACTCCTTTTGTGCAAATAGTTTACCAGTTCTTTGATTTTTCACTAATAAAACTTTTCCATAAGCACCCTGACCTAAGACTTTTAATGGTTTAAAATCTGTAATTTTACAAGCAGGAGTTTGAGAACTTGAACGTTTATAAAGTTCAGTATCTTGATCGTTATTATCATTATCGTCATCGTCATCGTCATCCGATTCAGATTCATCTTCATCGATAACGCATTCGTTATAATTATCTTCGGTCTCGTTATTTTTCAGATGAATGTCAATTTGAATGGTTGTATTTAAATTTATCTGATTACCGACAGACATACGTCTGAAAACCGAAGATCTTCGACGTTTGTTATTATTTGCGGCATTACTGAGCTGATTGGACAACTGGGACACATTTGAAGAGGATTCAATAACGTTTAGCTTGTTGAAGTCGATACCATTTCCCATTGTCCAGACAAAGGAAACATCAACAACGAGGTGATAATGAAAGCGGATTTATTGAAAAAAATTAGACACCAAAAAAAATGGGAAAATGGAGAAAATGGAGAAGAATATGAAAAAAAATATATAAAAAAGCCATCAAGAAGACAAAAACTTTGCAAACTTAGCTTTCTCTTTTGATTTCTGTGAATTTAGCTGTGTATTAACGATGTCGAATTCTCTTTTGATCGAAGGATCATTAGGCGATAACATCAGGCCTTTTTCAAAAGTCTCTAAAGCTATATCGAATTTTTTCAAACTTGAATACGACTTGCCTAATCTGTAGAAAATTTTAGCAAACTGAACATTGGTTAACTCTATATCGTCCATTTGCAACAAATAACCACAATAATCTATACATTTATTAAATTTTTTCAAATTCAAAGTAACCAAAGTTAAGTTTAGATATATCTTTGATTTTAAAATTTGGAACTTTTTAGCTAACTCAGTATTTGATTCACTATCCGGTAATAGTTCGTTACAGTATCTCAATGATTTAATATATTTCAAATATGAATCATTCAAATTACCTGATTTAAATAGTATGTCAGCAGAGCTTTTAATTGTATTTGCAATTTTGTAACTTTCTTCTACATTTTCAAAATCCAAGTTTAATGATAAATCGTTGTCGTCCGGGTATTCTTCATAGATATCGCCGCCAATTTGATTTACACATGCATATTTATTTGGCAATTCTGACTTACCGACTATCCATAAACCTGAATTTTTAATTAGTATAGAATCGACTGGTTTCCAAGAATCTGAATCTGTATTTTTATTTGAAACTACGTTTAATTTCTCAATTTCTCTAAACAGGTTTTTACCATATTTAACAAATCCTAAAACACTAAAATTTTTGTTGTTTAAATGTGGTGATTTCTCTAAAGTTACAAAAAACTGATTATTGTTATTGTTAAAACATAGCAAAAGTGCAGATTCTTCAAAATTACCAGCATTCTCTATTGGGATATTGGAGTTTTTCAAATCTTCATCACCGAACTGCACTAAGAAATTCTTTATTATTTTGTAAATGTGTAGATCATTGAAAAATCCTGCATCGCAAAGTGTCTTGAAGTTTCTACAGTTTCCAGGCGCCTGTTCTGTGTGCAACTGGAAAACAACCCGTCCAATAGGCTCGGAGGCTACTTGTATATCGAAATAAGTGTATACATGTTGATCTGGTGTCTCCATTGTCCCTGTCCAGGAGGGAAAGTGTACTAACAACCCCCAAAAAGGTATGAAAAATGTACTTTTCGGTGTTTTAACGTGTGGGAAAAGAAACGAAAAAAAAAAAATCGGAAAATTCCAGCTTTTGCACCCGTGCACCGGACATGTTTTCCCTTCTTTTTGTGTGGTGTCGTCGAAGGAAAAACGAGAAAAAAACCAGCAAAAGACTGTATTTGTTCCCACATTGGCTACATCTGCTCCTGTTTGCGTGGGAGACAACTGGAACAAGAACTTTACAGGGACCAAGACGATGTTTGTGATGAAAAGGACGTTTGGTACTACCAGACAATTATTGAACAGCGCCAATGCTACTACATTTGGCGAAGCTGCAGCCAATCCTGCAGCTGTCAAGAAAAGTACAGGTTCAGCTAGTAAATTAAAGGAGATCAAAGATATACACACAGTTAAGAATATTTTGCATTGCAGTTTTAAGAAAAACAATACATTTTTGACATTAACCAAAGTTGATATGGACAAAAACTGGCCAAAGAACCACCCAAATAATACATTCAACGAGAAAGTTTTATATTTCTTAACACTACCACAAAAAATTGTATTATCACAAAGTACAGGTTATTTAGGATTCAGGAAAGCGCAAAGAGGTGAATACGAAGCAAGTTTCCAACTTTCTTCACACATTTTCAAAAGCATCAATGAAAAGAAGTTGCTTGAAGACAGTGGTAACTTAGAAATCATTGTTAGAGGTTTCGGTAAAGGCAGAAGAGCGTTCTTTGACGCCTTGAAAGGTAAAGAAGGTAACGGTATCCGTGAGTTCATCAAGAAGTTTTCCGACCTTACACCAATTGCGTACGGTGGTAACAGGGC
>JAJMLC010000172.1:0-107067 GCA_030569495.1 Pichia cabralensis | reverse complement strand
TCCTTTCTACACCAGCATTCGTCGATCTCGTTTTCCATTTGGAGGTAGAGGGTTTTGACCGAGCTGCTTTTGTCAAAGAGACGGTCGATTTTGGTCTTGATATGTAGAGAGTTATCAGTTCTGTAATACTGAACATGTAGATAACCTACAAGTTTGGAATTTGGTCCATCTTGTGGCCAGAATCTAGGAGTTGTGTACGATTTGACTCCTGGAATATTCAAAACTTCTGTGAGTAGATATTCAAGTTCCTTTTCAGTATTATCGTTTAAGGATAGGAGTAGATTAGATGATGATGATTTAAGCAACGGTATTGATGAGATGAAAATTAATGTTGCAATCATTATAGAAGTTAATGGATCGATAAAACTCCATCCAGTAATCTTAACAATTATTGTAGATATGATAACACCAACAGATCCCAAAGTATCTGCCATGATATGTAAGAAAATACCGTGCATATTATCATCATTTTCAATTGGTTCACTGTCATCATCATTTTCATTACAGCTATCGCCGTCAATTTCTATTTCTGCTTCCTTTACCTCTTCTTGTATATTTTGATGTTGATGTTGATGTTCATGATCATGGGTATTGCATTCATCTTTCTTATCACAACTGTTATTTTCATTTTGTTTATTAATATGGGTATCATTATGTGATTGACTATGTGTATGACTATGTGTATGACTATGACTATGGCCATGGCTATGACCATGATTATGATCATGGCCATGGTTGAAAGCGAAAATACCAACAAGGTTAACCAAGAATCCTAAGAAACTAACAATCAACAATTCTGTTGTATTCTCCAATGTTACAGGATTGAAAAATCTCTGAATTGATTCATTAAATATACCGAAAACTATACCTAAAAGTAAAGAACCATTTGTAAATCCTGACAAAGTACCTATTCTACTCAATCCGAAAGGATATTTTGTATTTGGATTCTCGTTATTATTTTTAGCAATTATAGATGCTAACAACCCCAAAAACAATGATGTACAATCAAGTAACATATGTAAAGAATCACTTAATAAACTTAACGATTTTGATCTAAATGAATATAATAATTGAATAAACATAAATGCAACATTTAATAACAAGAAATTGAAAATTGATTTTGATTCACCAGAATTGATTAATTGGATAAATAAACTAAAAAATGAAGTTGTATAAGGTTTCTGTTGAACTTGATTTTTTAAATTGTCAATTTTAGGTAATCTATTTAAATCTAAATTTAAACAATAAATTATTATTATATTGAACATTAATGAAAAAATATTTTGTTTTATAAATGGAAGGAAAGCTTCAGAAAATTTGAAATTTGGATCCATACTTTTATTTAAAAAAATAACAATAAGTACAAATAAATTTATCAATATGAAATTGGTTTTATAATATTGAAGCATATATTTAGAATTAATAAAATTTTTTAAAAAATTTTGTAGTTTATAATCTGAATTTTTCTCATTTTCAACGTTAGTGAATAATAATATCAATACACAACCAATTGAAACTAATAACATTTTAAAATTGTAATCTGTAAAATGGAAATATAATATATTTAAAAATGTAATTATTGAAATATAACAATGTAATTTAGTTACTGATATAAATTGGAAATCTGTTGCAAAAATATTTTCATTCAATTTTGATGTTTGCAAAAGTTGATATGGAATGAAAAAAATTAAATATCCAAAAAGTTTCAAACAAATTTTATCACTTGTTTCTTTATAACTTAAAAATAAATCAAAACAGATAGCTATGAAATAAATAATATTAAGTTGAAATTTCCTATAAAATAAAACCAAATAATTACTATCATCAAAAGTATATAATTTTTCCACTTTTAATGAACGATGATTTGATTTGGGTTGAATTTCATTGAAAAAATGTGATATTGTTAAAAATGCAACTAATCTCAATGGTCCAAGATAACATACTGATAAAAATATACTAACCATTGGAATCCATAAATAGAATATATGATTTAAGAATGCTTTAAAGATATGGTCTTTCTGGTTATTTGAAGTATCTGCATTATAATTGATGTTACCATTTATTGATCTCATTTCTTTAACAAAGAACATTATAAATATTAGCGTAATTGAAGAGATTAATATAGATTGCATTAAATTGACACCTAGCAAACTTAGTATATGGGTACCTGAAGAATCATTGATGTTCCCACTCCCATTTCCATTTCCATTTCCATTCCCACCATTTGTCAAGGTCAACGACACAAACAGTGTTGGCAATGCAAGGAATACTGGAGCCAACTCAATTAACATGATTAGGATGCAGCTTGGCTACCAGTCCAGCAAAACCAGACCGTTCTTTTACAATATGCAGTTGCTGTTCAAAGAATGTTCAACTTTGTTTCTAACAGACAGTCACGTGCAGAATGCACCAGATACAAAACGAATACACACACATTACAACTTACACACCTGGGTGGCAGTCTTCACAGACCTTGGCCCAGATAGAGATACCCTGCTGGATCTGATCGCAGTTCAGATGGCTTATCGATACTCTGGAACCGTGCTCTCCCCATCCAACGGGGTCTCCCGTAACTTCAAAATTGTCACCTGTAGCAATGACTACACCGTTCTCTAGACATTTTTTTGCAATGGCTAAATTGTCGTAGCCATCAGGTAAGGTTACCCAGGAGAAATATCCACCATCAGTTGGAGATATTTTGGTCCCCTTTGGCATATACTTAGCAACGGCATCTTTTAACGTTTTAGCTCTTTCCGAATAAACATTTACCAAATTTTCAATAATGTTATCAATTTCTCCAGATTTCAACAGTTCTCCAATTATAACTGTATTGAAATGTCCTGGCGAACCACCAGACATGTTGGCACCGCCTGATGCAATCAATGAGGCAAGTTTAGGTGTTGCAGTCTCTTGCCAACCAGTTCTTAAACCTGGTCCTAATATTTTGGAGAATGTGGCATTGGATAAAACGTTACCATATTCTTCACCTTCAGGTAAAGTTTCACGATCTAAATAAACCATTTTTTTATGATAGTTATGAATTCCGTTTGTAGTATTATAATCAAGTAAATCATAAACGTCATCACATATAATTAACATATTGAACTTTCTAGCTAAATTAATCAATTTCATTCTACCTTTAATTGATAATGTACCACCTTTAGGATTCGAGAAAGTTGGTACAATGTATAATACATAATTGTATATTTTCTTCATAGGCTTATTAGGATCATGAATTTCAGCTATATCATCAGGTGTCAGATTCCTCTTAGAAGGTGTTTTAGACTCAATTTCTACTAATTGTTTTTCTAATTCAACTAGATCAATTTCGCCATCATCGTCTTCTTTAATTGCAGATAGCTTATTACCATAACCATTATCGATGAAGCATGAATTGATTAAGAAATATGTTGGAGAGACTAAAAAGATTCTTTTTGTTATATTATTCAAAGGTGTAGTACATTGTAACAATGCATTCATTATACCGAATGAGGCACCATTTGTTAAATTGATACAGTTTGGATCAGTCGGTTTCTCTAATTTAAATAATCTGTCATTCCATTTTGAAATTAATGATCTGACTTCATAGTTACCTAGATCTGGACCATAGTTTAAAGGATGTGTATTTTCACGACCATCATAGTGTGCTAGCGTATTATTAAATGTTGTCAATACCTTTGTTGAAGCTTTTAATATCTGTTCGTTGGGAAGTAAATTTGTGGACGGATGTCCTTTAAAAAAATTGAACTCTGCTAACTTCTGGTGACTCATCCTTTTGGTCTTGCAGTTCGTCAAAAGAACGTATACTCTTGATTTGTGGAATACATCTGTAATCTGATAATCAAACACTCGAACGATTAGATAAGCCGTCGATCGTCGAACATCTAACAAATAACACGCATAAACACACACACTCTCTCTCTACATGCACATGATTCACGTTAATAAAAGCATACCCATTGTTGCATCTTTACACTACGCATCAACACCAACAGCTAGTAGCCACTCTTCCATGAGGCCATTCATCATCCACAGGCCAGCACTGCAAACTGGCACCCCCTGCAAAACCTGGCAACACACGTCAAACCCTCTTTTAGCGCATACCGTTCACGCACATTCTTCGCTCAACGGTTTCGCTGTTTACTGCATATATATGCTCGATCTGCCGTCGTTGGACACTGAGTTAGCGTACTTACAGATCTATACAGTGGTATCGTGCATGTGTGATGGGAGGGGGAGCTGCATCTCCTGGTATCACAACATTCTCAGGAATTTCGGTATCAGACAACACGACGAAAATTTTATATACCCAATTATATCAAAAAAAAAAGAAAAATAAGATCAAGAGAACGGAAATAGGAATAGAAATAAAAATAGAAATGAATGAAAATATATAGGATTAATTAGTAATAGCAGCAATTCAAACCAAGAAAAATTAATAAATAGAAACCGAAATTTGAGGGGGAAAAACAACAACAGCAAATAAAAAGAGATAAAAAAACACTAAATAAAAGCAATAAAACAAGGAATAAAATTGAATAAAACCAAACCATAAAAAATGCAGCACTGTTTTTTAAAAGAAAAAAAAAATAAATAAATAACCAAACAAGAAAAATTAAGAAGACGAAAATAAACCAATTGCAAACTAATATCACCTTATTCCATCATCCAGTATACCCAGATCAAACCATTCATGATGCAAAGCATTCTTTGCAGTTATTCTCTCATCTGGATCAAAAACCAACATTTTCTTAATTAAATCAATATAATAATACCAAAATTTATATTCATGAACATTCTTTGAATTTATATTAAAATATTTAATTGAATCATTACAATTCATTGACAAATTAAACTTAAAACCGATTTTTTCTTCAACAATTTTCTCAATTGGTAAAACTTGATTAACTTCCCTAATTAATTTATTATCATTACAATTATTCATAAATAATAATTTACCATTCAGATTGGAAAAATTATTAACAACTGTATAATCAAATCTACTATTTAAATTAGGTTTAACATTAGAATAAAGTTGGAAACATTTATAAACCATATTAAAATCAATAGGTTTACCAACAGCTTTTTCCATCATTGCTAAATGTTGATCATTTTTATGAGTTTTAAATAATGCATCTCCTGTTAATAATTCAATTAATATAGATCCAACAGACCAAATATCACAAGGAAATGACCATCCAATACCTAATATAATTTCTGGAGCTCTATAATGTCGAGTAGATACTACAGATGAATGATATTCATCTTCAAATATAGCAGATCCAAAATCAATAGTACAAATTTTCGGATCTTTTAAAATTTTCCTATTAAATTTTTCATTATTGGAAATTTTGGTATATGATTTCTTGTAATATGAATCATCTGTTATCAATATATTTTCTGGTTTTAAATCGGTATGAATTAATTTTAAATCATGTAAAAATGCAACTGATCTTAATAATTGTTTAGAAATTGCTTGAATATGAGATCCAGGGAATGGTAAAAATTGATTTTTTTCCATAAAATCATACAATGAAATTTTTAATAAATTTGTTACAATACATATATGATTCCTATAATCAAAACATTCTCTTAAATGAATTAATTGATATTTATTATCAGGATCATGCTTTTTAAGCATTGTTAAAACTCTTAACTCAATTTTGGATGCTTCTCTATATTTGTGAATTGATTTAATAATTTTGATTGCAACATATTCATGTGTTTTATTATCATAAGCTTTAACAACTTTACCAAATGTACCTTGACCTAAAAGTTTTTTAATTATAAAACGTCCATTAACAAATGGGGCATTGTTCTTAATAATATAATATCCATCATCATCATCACATGAACCATCACTATTTTCATCTGTATCATATTTCATTTCTTCTTTAATTAGGTTTTGAATTTGAAAATGTTGATGTTTATTCAATTTTATACTTTCATCAAATGAAGAAGCAGAATTCGAATGATTGGTTCTTTTCCGACTTCTATTACTACTACTATTGATTTTATTTTTTATTTCATTATTATCATTTAATTCAATATTACTACTACTGGTATTTGAAACTGAAGTTGAAGAAAATGATTTGATTTTATTGAATTTTTTTTGTCGATTAAATGATAATTTCCTCATATCTAATTTATTATCTAAATCTTTGTTATCTGATTTAAGATATGTATAATTTGAATTATCATGATTAACATAAGATGCTTTAACATCACCAATTTTCAAATTGATTTCATTTAAATCTAAACATGGAGAATAAGTTAATTTAGAATATGATAATTGAGGCATAGATTTAGTCCTTTTCTTATCTAAACTTTGATGTGAATCAGTTGATTTTTTTTTCTTTAAAAATTTATTAAGGAAATTATTAAAAGGTGAAGCAAAACTTTGATGTCTTGTTTTTGTATATTCATTAGATTTGCTATAAAGATTTAAGTTTTGATCATCTGATAAATCCATTACTTCTATAGTTGGTTTATTAATTAATGATTCATTTGGGTGATAACTTTCACTATAGATATCAGAAAATACATTTTCTTCATCCATGTAATCTATATTATCACTGTCATTATCATCAACAGCTATATTGTTATTATTATTATCATTATCACCATCATCATCATCATCAGCATCATCATCGTCTTCGTCGTCGTCATCATTATCACCATCATTAACATCATTCATGTTGTTATCATGATCCATATGATTAGTACTATTATTAGAGTTATAGAATTCAAAATCTTCATCAAGTATTTCAATTGGATCCACTTCATCATTGTTGTGATAGTATTTCTCATTAAAAAGGAACACATCATTATCACCATGTTGATTAATGTAACTATTATTAAAATTTTCTTCATCATAACTCATTAAGTTATAAGATTCCTTATTTTTATTATTATTATTAAAAACGTAGTCATCATCATCTGAGTCTAAATTAATAATTTCTGTATTGAAATGTTGCTTTTTAGGTATAAAATGATGTTTCGTTAAAGTATCATTAAAAATATCATTATTATTATTATGATTAGAGCTTGAATTTGTAATACTATTAACATGGTTACTATTACTATTACTAGTATTATTATTATTATTACTATTGGTAGTATTGGTATCAGTTGTATTAGTATTAAATATCAAATTTGAATTTGAATTATTAGTAGAATGATTATTGGAAGATGATGAAGCATTTGACAATACGCGTTGTCGCTTCCTATTGTAAAGGTTATCTAGAGCAGTAGCCATATTGATTGTAATGTAATTATTATTTTCCCTTTATTTTGTATCAAAGAAAATAGAAAAGATATGAAAACAACTGTAGATTACTTTAAAAAAGTGTTATCTGGTCACTTTCCCTTTATTCGTTCTAGTGATTTCCAACAGTATGTCAGTGTGGTATTATGGGATCAGTTTCTTCAGGAATAATAAAAGCGTTTAAGGCTGGTTGTTTGCTTCTATCAAGTTCAAATGGAGGCAAACCATGTAAGCAATTTAACTCGTTTTCATGTACACAGGCATGTGGCTCCCTTATTTGCAAAAACAACAGAGCGACGCGTCGGTCGGCGCGCCGATTTTTGCCGATTTATTATTTTCTCTTTTTTTCTTTTTTTTTCTTTTTTTTCTATTTTGTTTGCATTTTCCCACATTTTCCTTGATAGAGGTGTGTTTTGTAAGTTTTGGTGATTTTTCTTTCACTTTCGTTCGTTTCTGTTTGTTCCAGGAGAGCACTGGCAGTTTGGTCGCTTATATATATGGATAGAGAATGAGCGAATTTACAATACAAGAGCATATGGCCAATTTAAATAGCTTCAACACATACCAATCTAATAATAAAGTCAATAATAACAATAGTAATGACAATAACAGCGGTAATAGTAAACAAGAGGCTTCAACGATGAGCAATTCAAATAATAATATTATGAATGAAAACATCAATAACATTGTTAATTCAAAGATAAATGCTAATAATAATAACAATAGTAATGCTAATAATGCTAATCATAATACAGCTGCTGTTGCATTTAAAATTATTGCAGATAATCAAAGTGAAAACAAGGAAAGAAAAATTGATTATGACAATGATTCCACTACATTATTAGACAAACAGGAAGATCAACTAAGTAGTGACAGTACTGAAAGTCAAAATTCCAATACAAACAAGGAAAATAAGAAACATACATGTAATATATGCAATCAAGTATTTACAAGAATTCATAATTTAAAGTCTCATCAACTCATTCATTCTAACAAAAGGCCGCATACTTGTCCGATTTGCAAAGTTCAGTTTAGGAGAAGGTATGATTTGAATAGGCATACCAAAATCCATGAGAATGTTAAGCCATTTGTTTGCAAAAAATGTGGCAAAGCTTTTGCCAGGAATGATTCCTTAATGAGACATGCCAATTCTAGCAATGGATGCCACAATACAGAATTATCACAGATCAGCAATGATTCATTGGATGAAGGGCTTAATAAAAAATTGAAACGGAGAAAGATATCAGAAATTAATAAACCATTAAATGATGAGTTTAATGAATCGTCCCAACTAGGAAACAATCAGCAACAAGGCAACGATGATGATGAAGAATTAGAAGAAGGGCAACATCAAATCAAGATAAATAACAATAACACTAACAACAATAATAGTAATAGCGAGGACGACGATCAGCAAGAAAACCAGGAGACAAGCTCAGCACAAGAATATCAAGAAGACATTACTAGTGATAAACAGGAAGTAGAGCATGAACGAATAAAAGATGACGAAAATAGTTATAACAATGATGAATCAAATTTTTTTGTTCATGAAGCTATGAAGAACACCAAAAAAGGCAATTCTAATGTTGCAGTTGATAAAACAGTAAATAATATCACCAATTATGAAACGATAATACCAAATAACATAAAAGATTCTATAGTTGAAAATAACAACAATGATAATAAAATTCTCAGTAACAACTCAAATACAGGTAATAATAACGAATTATCTTCATTACCATTGGTTAATTTATCATTAATCTCAGGACTGTTAACTGATATTTTATCCAATAGCTCAACTACTACATCAAACGGAACTGCCACAATCCAGTTATCAGATGACCAATTTGCTACACTGACTGAGTTACTAGAGAAACTTCAAAATTTAGACGTTCGTTTACGTCGTTTAGAAGACTTAGCCAGCATTAAAGACTAATAAGAATATATATATATGTATATATATAACGTTAATGTGTCATTGTTATAATGAAAATTATAACAATTGTAATATATCACAACATTTTTGTTTTGTACAAGGTATACATAATTACTATATAGAATATATATGAAAAGGATGTATTGTATTTGTTAACAAATTCTAATTGAAATTTGAGTTTATCTTTATATACAAGAAGGAAAGTGTTTGCCGTTTACACGTTTACACGTTTATATAGATTTTGAAATTTTCACTTCTTCGTCAGTAGGTAGTCCTAAATCTCTCCAATCAGCTTTATCCATTAATTCGTGATCCATTCGACATTTTAAGTAGTCTTTAGCAAGTAATCTACAATTTGGTGCGTTTTCATTATTAACAAGTTTCATGCATTTCATGTACTTAACCATCTCTTCTTTACAATCACCGAAATGATCCAAAGGGAAAGAACCTCTCTCTGGTGGTGTTGTTCTTAAAGCTTTGATTGAGTTACCTGGATTTGCAGACATTAATCAACCGTACTTCCCAGAAAGTACCAATACAAAACCCTCTAATTATTTTTCACCCTAACAGGATCTGATGATAAATTGTAATCAACTACTTTAATCAAGATGAGAGAGGGAAAAAATTAAAAAAAAAAAAAAAAAAAAAAAACTGATAAAACGGGATTTGAATTGTGCTTTCAAATGCTTTTTTTTCTCTCTTTGCGGGTCGATCGGCGTGCGTGGCGCATGCATTTACATCTTACCGGCGATAAGCTGTTTTTCAATAAAAATTAAAAAAAATTTGCGTTTTTCTCTTATATGAGTCGGTTATAAGAGTATCGCCGAGATTAACATTTTTTTAATCGCCGGACCCGTATCCCAAAAGAGCTATATTGCCGAATTACACGGAATTTTTCATCATCTTTTATGGATTAACACCCTAAATCACCGTTCCTTTTGCTTTAAAGGGTCGTCTTGTAAAAAGGGTATATAAAGGAAGGAGGGTCCCCTTTTCTTTGAATGGAGATATTGCCTAAACTCAAAATTTATTTGCTTTTGTTCTTATAGCTTTTTGTTTTTTTTTGCTTATCAATACAATATATACATTATATATATTTTCAAACAAAGTTTAAATTTATAACTACTTACAACGGTCTCTGTTTTTTTTTCACATAAAAATGAACAGTGAATTAAATTTATCTAATGATTTAGAAAGCTCCAAAGCTTCACGGATTGGTCTAAGTATAAACTCAGACAATATTTCAGTAGACTCGAATAATAATAATGATAACAAAGATAAAGATAACGATATCGGTTCTTTTGATCAAGATGAAATTGAAACATTTGATATTGATGATAATACAATTCCTTTGACTAAAATTGAATCAATTAAATCAATTAATGATGCTATACCAGATAAGTTTTCTGGTTGGGTTTAACATCAGTTATAGGTTGTCTTTTCTTTAATTTTAATACATGGGGTGCAAATTCTGCTTATGCATTATATTTGCAAGAATATTTAAGATCTGATATTTTCCCTGGTGCAACAAAATATTCTTTTGCAATTGTTGGTGGTTTAGCTTTTAGTTCAGGTTTAATCATGTCCCCACTAATTAATTATATGATTGGTAAAATTGGTATCAAGACAACAATTTTTATTGGTATTATAATTTACTTTGTTGGTACCTTATTAGCTTCTTTTTCAGTTCATTTATGGCAAATTTATTGTACACAAGGTGTAATGGCAGGTATTGGTATGGCATTGATCTGTGTTGCAAATGTTAACATTGTACCTCAATGGTTTAAAGGTGGACCAGGTGGTAAAAGAAATTTTGCAATGGGATTTCAAGCTGCAGGTTCTGGAATTGGTGGTATTGTTTATAATATTGGTTTAGAACCTTTATTAAGACGTAGAACTTTTAGATGGTCTTTAAGAGCTCAAGCAATTATATGTATTGGATTAAATTTGATAAGTTTGTGTTTAATTAAATCAAGAAATGATAAAATTAAACCAGTTTTCAAAGTTTATGATAAATTAGTCTGGAGAAATTTTGGTTGTATTTGTTTAGTTGTTTGGATTATGTTCACATTATTCGGTTACGTTGTTTTAATGTATAATTTAGGGGATTTTACAAGATCCTTAGGTTATTCATCCCAAGAAGCTTCAGTTGTTTCTACAATGGTTGCAGTTGGTATCGTTTATGGTAGACCAATAGTTGGTAAAATAGGTGATATGATAGGCCCAATCAATGTAACAATTATTGCATCTTGGTTAGTTTCATTATTTACATTTTCAATGTGGATACCTTGTAGAAATTATGCTACTGCTATAGTATTTGCAATGTTTGTGGGTTCATTAATGGGTACAATTTGGTTAACTATGTCAAGTATCAATGCATCAATCGTTGGATTAAAAAAATTTGGTATTGCTATGTCAGTTAGTTGGGTTGCAGTCGCAGTATTTGCATTTGCATCTCCAATCATTGGTATTTCATTGAAAAAAGACGGTCCTTCAAACCCTGAGCAATATCAACCTGCTTCTATTTTTGTTGGATTATGTTATTTTATGGCAGGTGTATCCCTGATAATCGTTAGAGGTTGGTTGATTTCAAGAAATAAATATATAGATGAAGAATCAGAGGATGAGGATGATGTATTACGTATTAAAGTACCAATCAACGAAACAATGAAAAATTTATTCACACTTGAAAAAGTTTGAATATTAGTAAATGAAATGATTGGTTAATGGTTTAACAGATAGAATAATAATAATATATAGCCCGTGTGTGTAAAGTCATATTTAAATGCATATTTTTTACTATGGATGTAGATAGTTTTGCTATTTTAAACAAAAAAATCGTATAATAACAATAATATTAATAATTATAGTTATAAGTAAAATATTACTAAACTAAATATCTGATGTTTCATTTGTTACACAAATCAGATGAAAACTAAAAAAAGAGTACAGAAACAACCAAAAAAAAAAAATAAGAAGTATATATATATATATATAAAAGAACACCCAAAAACAACCCAACACAAAAAATGTAAAATAAAAGAACAGCAAATACAATAAGAAAAACAATTTAAAACCAATTTAACCCTTAATTAAAAAAAATGTAGCAAGAATAAAATAATATATAAAAAAAAATAATGGTGATTTCTGTAGCCAATAAAAACAACATATATAATAACACCTATTTCTTGTTATTAAACTATTTCGTGTTTTCACTGAAATAGCTAATTATTTTGTTATAAAATGAAACCAAGCCTGCCTGGGTATTATCAACTAACTGGACTGTTGCATTTTGTACCTTATCCATATAATACTTTTGATTGTAAGGATCCTTTAATTTATTGAAGAGCATGACAGAAACATTTGATATTTTGTCATTGATGGGCTTTTGTTTCTCCCAAAGGTATTCAATCAAGTTAAGCATGTTTTTACTAAGTTCATGAGTTGTTTTATAAGTGGAATTTTTTAAATAATGCCAACAGTTAAAATAAGTTGCTTTGGCAGAATTTAGACAAGGGACTAAAACTTTTTTGTTGGCAGATTTTGTGGAATCGTAAAGAAATTTTGAAACAGGAAGGAATATATCTGTTTGTAGATACTTAACCGAAGAGTACAGCTTATCGGCAGTTGTACCAATCAATATTTGTGTTTTAAGATATTTAATATGTGATTTTTGTAGGTCTAAAATAAGACTTAAATCCCAGTTGCAGAAATCTTCATACTTTGAAATCTCCCCAATGTAATTAATTAAACAAATATCAGGATTTTTAGTACTTTTACTATTACTGGCACTAGAACTCGATTTAGTATTGTAATAATTTGCAATGCAATTATCTAAAGAATCTTGGTATTTTAAATACATGGAGGAGCAGTCAAGTGTTAAATAATCATATATTTTAACCAAGCAGACGGTAAAGAATACAGCTAAACATATGTTTTTGAAAGTAAGTAACGTTTTTTTAGGTGATAATTTGCTGTAAATACTGGTTTCATCATCGTCATACACGATATCGTAGATATCTCCCGGTTCAATAGGTGCATCATATATATCTTCTTCTTCTTTGTTATCCTTATCTTTATCTAAATTAGGGGTATCCGCTTCACCACCAGCATTGTTTTCAACAACATTCCATTCTTCATCAACTGAAGGGGCATCTGAGGTAGTCATATCTGATTCTGGATTGATACTGTAAGACATTGAGAGCTAATATATGGTTGAATACCCGGAAAAAAACGATATATGCATTTGCAACAGCAGATAACGAGTGATAACGTGCAGAGTTAATTTGAGACATGGCCATCTCCGGTTGGCACAGTTTCCACTGGGTAAATCCGTTTGAAGTTGTTCTACCTACACACAGACGTACGGAAGTATATATCTACGTATACATTATATATAAATGATACCCTGAAGGTCATTTGGACAGCTCATTGTCGACTTCTTGCCATGGTTCTTGGCCCTTTTTCACAAACTCCTTAAAACACTGTTGATATACTGTAACTACGTAACTTAACTCTTTTTTGAACCATAGATGGAATTCGTTTAATTGAATCATTATATTTTCATTTATAAATTTCAAGTCCTCTTGTAGCATTTGGTATTGTCTCTCGAGTTGGAATAGTCTCAATTTTATATCATAAAACTTGGTACGCCTGGTTTCATCAGGATTCGGGTCATTGACATATTTTAAAATCATATTATTCAACTTACTAACACCAGGTATTTTCACATAAACGCTTTTCTTATTTGAAGATTTGGTGAATAAAGCAGTCTGTAGTTCTTCATCAGTAATCGGTGGTTCTACAAAATCGTTATTATTGTTATTATTTTGATGATGATTTAATGCACTATCCATTTTTTGATCAATTTTTCTGATTCGAATTTCTTCACTTTCATACCTTTTATATTTAGATCTAACTTCAAACAATTTCTTTTCAACTATTTTGAGTTGTATTATTTTCTTCCTATTATATCCCATTAGCCCCTTTACAGTTGTACTAAAATTTTTAAGCTCAATTAATTTATCTAAAAATTCAATATTAATTAAATTAACAAAATTTGTTAAGATGATTGTATTCCTGTTAAATAATTTTCCAACATGCTCAATTTCATTTGAATCTTGTAAAATTGATAATCTATTAAAGCTTATACTTAAATCTGAAAATTCAACGGAAAGCTCGTTCATATGCTTGATTAATCTTTTATTAATTTTAGATATGTTGTTTAAAACCAATTCATATTTTAAAAATTTCTCTTCAAATTTGATAAATTTTTGGAATTGGGCTTCATCTTCTAATTCTTTAAAAAGATAGGAATCTGATGATGAGGGTATTGGCATTGTTAAATACAATTGATTTTGTAAATTTTTGATTGGATCAATTGGTGACAACTGATAAATGCTTGTTTTATAGAAAAATTCGTTATCTTTATTAGTAATAAAATCAAAAAAGTTGATTTCAGGATCTAGGAAGTAAAGAAAATATTTGCTTTTTGACACTTTGTCAATTTTCAAGCATTTATTTAAAAACTCACTTAACATTCTTTTCCTATATCCAATCAAATCCAATGAGGAATTTGCGTCAAAAGATGGATTCTTCCTATTGCTATTGTTATTATCCTCATCAGAATTACTATTATTATTATTAGTATTATCACCGTGATCGTTAGTGGTATTGTGAATAATATTACTATAATCATTATTTTTATTATGCATATCACTATTAATGACTGGATCATTAATATTTTCCAAGTTATGGGTATTTAGGTTTAAAGAAGAGGTGGCCAAGCCAAACGAATTGGAGGTTGCGTTGACTATATTAGATTTTAAGGACTGTTTTTCTGGTATTGGAGGTATAATTAAAGTTGGGAATAATTTGATTAAACAGTTTCTTAAAACCTCAAATTCACTGTACCTTCTTTTTATCGAAAGATTACCAAACTTGATAAAGTAGACAACATAGCCATTCAATTGATTGAAACTGTAGTCATGTGAACTGTAAGCATCAATTATTTCAATTGATAATCCTGCTGACTCGTTTTTCATGATGTCCATTACTCTGCTTGGGTATTTAAATTCGTTATTGGTTATCAAAGAGGCAAGTGAATCTTGGTTGGCCAGCTTGCTCTGGGTATCGGAGTTCTCTGTGGTTGTGTCCATGTTTTCTGGTGTCCAAATCCTTTCTTTCTCACTGGTTGCAGAGTTGAGCTGAATAAACTAAGTTGATCTTATCTCAGCGAGCTTTGGAATCAACACGAAGACGAAGAGGAGGATGAACAAAAGCGTAGTACGTGTGCAACGATATGGAGTATCAGCAGAGCAGGGTGGTGTCAGTGGGGACGGTGGCTAAATACTGGAGATATGTGGACTATTTAGCCTTGGTTGTAATCGTGGTATTATCACAGACCAACCCAATTGTCAAAATAACAGTAGCGTTACATGTTGGTTTACAGACGATGGCATATTTGATTTACGGTTTGGTTGTTTACTACAAAAATGCAACGTATTTGGAATATGAAGCTACCAAAGATAGTGAGGATGATAATAATAAAGGGTTTCTGAAAGTCGGATTCATACAAATACTATTGGATTTTATCCCAAATATGATGTCGAAAGCATCAAGCCTATTACTGAAAATCTTTATTAAAGTTTTCAGAATTGATAATGATATGTTAGATGAATCTATGTTGAAACATTTGAGTATTGTGATTGCTTTTGGATTTATTGTACTAAGGAAAATTGGTGCTTTTTTAGCAAACGCTTATATTACTAGAGATGACGATGAATCTACACACGTTAAAGCTTTGTTGATGTTTGCAGTTTTCATCAATATTCAAAACAAGTTTATAGTGAATTTGAACAAATCTGCCACTAAACTAGATTATTCCAAACAATCATATATAGAAGGAGTGAAATTTTTATTAGGTTTTTCATCATATAACCTGAGTACGCAATCATCAGGTAAAGTAAATACACCATTGAAAATCACATTATTAAATTTCATTAGAAACCGACTATTTGTTGTTTCTATCTTTTTAACAACTTATGCATTTTACCTGGTTGTTTATATTGATGAGAATAGCTGGAAATGGTGCTCAACATTTAAAATTTTGATTTTAACAGATTCATTATTTGTCTTTTCTCTTGTTGTTGAATTATCAGAATTGAACATATCCTTCTTCAATACAGAGAATACCATTGTTTGAAAAGGGAAACCAAATTAGTCATCCTATATATTTTATTTATACAAACTTTATATACACTTATACATTTATTTTCATCTCATATAGAATTTATGTACCATAAAAGTAATACTATAAACTCAACAACAATGAATACCATATTGATAAAGAAGATTTTCCAATTTTGAAATGGTTCAAAATCCCAGTTGATTATAAACTCGTCAATTATTTTTTCTAAAGTTGAAATGTTTTTGGCCTCTAGATAGGTGTTGTCAATAGATTTGATGTTTTTCTTGAAAGTTTTTGTTATTATTTTCTTTAATTTGTAAACCGCTTTTTGTAATGAATTACTCAATCGTTTACCAAAATCAATTTTAACTGTACATATAAACAACCAGAAAATTGAAAATAATATTACTATTGAGTAATGAACTAATGGTTGATAAGGTGATGGTAAATAGCATAAATGTGTAACTGCAGTTTCGGTTCTAACATTTGGATCATTTTCATTATTTGATAATTCCCAATTCTTATTATAAGAATTCTCGGGGGATGGGTTCCATAAACTTAATAACTGGATCGCAGGTTTTTTGATCCCTCCTGTCATTGCTGAGCTCTTAATAGTTATTTCATCGGAATATTGGTGTCCTGGAAGATCTCCTTTCTCAAATTTATAATCATTGATATCACCACTATAACTTTTATCTAATGGATGTCTGATATGACAATAATCATGATCATCGCCAGAAAATAGCATTATAGGTCTAATCCAGTTAACAATATTTTGACTCAAATCATAATCTATAACTGTTTGATATTGTTTTCCTCTACTTACAGGGAAATCACTTTTACTTTCTCTCAATGGTCCACATTTTTGTTTCTCTGTAAATCTATACAATGGTACATGGCTTAGAACAATTCTTGGATATTTCTTGTACTCCATATTCGGGTCTTCAAATTTCTTCAAAAAATTCAAAGAAGTTTCAGAGATTTCTGGATTTTCGTCACTCGATAAAGATACTGTATCTAATAGAACAATCGAATGGTTACCTAGGATAAAAGTTTCATCAGCGTTACCGAAAAATCCTTTGAATCTAGCATATTTATCCATTTCAATACCATTACCAAAACCTATATCATGATTCCCCGGTATTTGTCTAAATTGTTTCACATTTGGTACTTGATTGAAAACCTTATTGAATCTTTTATATTCATCAATCCATTGTGTGTTATTCCATTCTCTGCCACCATCAAACAAATCACCTATAAATAAAATGCTATCCGGGCTTAAAATTTTATTATAAATTTGATGATTTCTATGTAAATAATTATCACTAAATAATTTGGTCACATACAATTGTAACCACGACCTATTTGGATAAGAATATTCATCAACTATCTGTGGGTCACCGATTAAAATTGCATGGTGAGGTCCGGTATTATACAAAGTATCTGATTCATTAATTGGCCATTTTTCCCATTTATTCCAATTACATGATTTTATAGCATTGTAAATTTTAATTCTTTCAAAATATTGCAACACTATTAAGTATATTATTGTAATTAATCCAATTTGCTTATATCTTAAATTACAGAATTTTCTAGTTGAATGGAAATGATTATTGTTACTATAATTAGTCTTGACTTCCGATTGAGCAATCTCTGCAACATCATTATAACCGTAAAGGTCAAGTGTTGTACGACCTGTCGCCCTCTGCTTAGGCTTTAAGGACATTGTTCTGGCACCTGGATCACTAGGGAAATGATATTGTAAACATTGAGTTAATAGTTAAAAAAACATTTGAAACATCTTTTTCGCTATGCAAACATGAATCAAAACGAGGTTTTCTTCATGAAGGAAAATCAACTTTCCATTTCCTGTGTAGCTAACAGACAGATACACCAGCAGGGGAGGGCATGCTGTGACTATGGATAAAGTGAAGCATGAATTGGAGGCTGTTAATGACAAAAATTCAAAAAAGGAAAGTAAAAAGACTAAAAAAAAGAGTGGCATACGAACAAGAAAAAGGAAACAAGATAATGGAGTGTATGGACTTGCAGGACTGGAAATTTCATCATTGAGGAAATCTTTCAATGGGGAAACCAAATATAATTTTGATGATTATTTAAAAGAAGGTATTCCTGAACAATATGTAATTGATGTGGTTGATGATATTGATGAAATTAAGGAGAAAGATAAAACGATCAAAGCTACGGTTAACACAGAGTTTAATAAAGAGAAATTGCAAGATTTGAATGAATCGTTGAAGAATAACAACTTTGAAATCAATTTAGTTGATCATGAGCGATATAACAAGCAACGAGCTAGAATTTATCAAAATGGTGTTGATCCATTAAGTGATGATGTGTATATGAAGTTTCATGAAAAGGCATCAAAATTAGAACGCAAATTCATGTTATCGGATCGTAGTAAAATGATACTAGAAGTTGATAATTGTATTGAATTATTATCAGTACTGGGAATTGAAGTAAAACGAGGATTACCTTATTTGAAAGAGATGTTGACGGATTATATTGTTGAAGATTTTGAGTTAAGTGATGAACAGATATTTAGATTAAGTCATTTATTAGGAACAGTTACATCTATAAACAATCCATCAGACGGACTTGAAATGGTTTTGAAGTACAGACTGACAGTTAGAGAGATCAAATTGTTTTTATTAAATTTTATTAAGATCAAAGGAGTTGAAGAAATTTTCAAGAAAGAGATTTCGAAAATATCATCAATATTAGATAAGGAAAATTTATTTATTGAGCCATATAATGATATAAAGTTTGATGAATTGAAGAAACACAGATTAAAAAAGCGAGATAGAAATATTGGAGGTGTTGTTAAGATTAAATTCAAAAATGGGACAACTTTATTGATCGATCCAATAAGTAAGCCTTTAGTTGAAAAAGTTTATCTTGAAACTAAAGATAAACGGCGAAATAATGGTAAACAGAAGAAGACTGGAATAAGTTGATTGGGAATGTTATGTTTATATATATATATATATAATCTATATAGTAATATATACTATTATCTGTTTCTATAGTTTATATCTTATTTCTAACAGAAAAGAAACGGGGAAAAACAAAAATAATAAATAACAAAAATAGCTTTTTCTTTAATTGTTTATAATTATAATTTAGCAAGTTCTTTAGCAACAACATCTTTAGCTTTCATTGCATCATACCATTTGGTTAAGTAAGGATATTTAGCAGAAGTGATTTCGCCAGCAACATCACCAAAACCTTTGTACCATGAGAATAAGTATTCATCAGCAACAGTTTGATAACCGTCAACGGATAACCAAGTTCTAGTAGCTAATTCAGAGTTGATGTAAGCCAATTGACCAGCTAAAGTTGAAGATGCTTTTTCTTTAGCAGCATCAGTTTCTGCATAGAAAACATAGTCGACCCAAGCATTGACCATATCTTGGTTGACAAAAGATAACCATCTCATAACTTGAGCTTGATCTTTACCGGTTTTACCTCTTAAGGATTTATCGGAAGCAAGAGAGAATAAATATTCAATAATTGCTAAAACTTCAGTTAATTCCCAACCAGTAGAGTCAGCAAAAGCTGGAGTCTTCTTTAATGGGAAAAGTTTAACGAATTTTTCACTTGTAGTACAGTCAATGACTTCAACGTCAACGTTTAAAGCTTTAGCCAAAGCACCTAACCAGTTAGATCTTGGAGAGCCTGGATTAATGAAAAGAGAACCGTTAGACATTTTTGTTTATTAGTGATTGATCAAGTATTTGATTGATTGTTTAATAATAGCAAGAAAACAAACAACTTTGAAACTGAATCAACAGGTAGAATTTGTCGACCTTTTATAATGTTTAAGTTGTACACCTTATCAACTTGAAAAATCTACCTCGGATGTCCCGAAGCGGTAAAAACTTCCAGTTTCAGCTGCAAAGCTTCTTTTACACAGAAATGGTTACAGGAAACGGACACTGCTGGATTTGTACCGTTGTCCCGTGGCTTGCAACTGTGGCTCTGTTAGATATAAGGAAAAAACTGCTTAATCCTGCAATGTCAAATTCACAACCGTTATTCTACCCCCATCGAAGAATCGGCTTTGTACATACTACGTAACTGTTTTATAACGCTGCTATTTGCTCACAGGCACGTGACTTTCACGTGACATGTGCCCCGTGTTTTTTTTTTTTTCAGTTTCTTTTGATCATTTTGCCTTTGCTGATGGTTTTGCCCTTAACGATGGTGATTTGCTTGTACCAGTAGCATTCTCTTGGGCTGGTTGCATAGTTATACCGTTTTTCAATGGTTCGAACAATTCAATTACCAATAGATACTAGTTCTCAATTGGGTAACTCGATACCATCTCGCATAATTGACCAAATTCTTGTCAATTCACGTAATGTTCAAGATATAATATCATTTTCCTATATTAACAAGAAAACTTATGATTATATCAATAATGGTTCATCCGTTTGGGTCTCTTTCCTTAAAAAATTGAATGTGTGGACAGTCAATAACAAATCCACTTTATTAGTAAATGATCTAAATGAATTGGATAAACTGAAATTAAACCCAACAAATTGTTTAAATTTTAAAATTAATAATATATCAATTTCCAAAAAAGCTTTTATAACAATTTATTCAATTTTATCTCCATTAATAAAACAGCTCTTAATTGAAAATTATACAAATTTTCAAAATTTAAATATATTTAACCAATATAATACCCCTTTAAATCAATCAAAATTATTTACTAATATAGGTATTTTCTTAACCTTGTATTCAAATGAACAATCTTTATACAAGAGTTTAACAATAAGATTGAATACAATTTTAAATTTATTTTTAAACTCGATTATAAGTGAAATAGATATTAAATTAAATGAGAAAAACTATAAATCTGTTTTAAATTTGATCATTTCATTAGATAATTTGAATTTTTTGAATGATGATATACAAATTGATCCTTTAGAATCTCTGTTGGAATTTTTCATAACTAAATATAATGATGATTATATATACCTATTGAATGATAACTTAGCAAATGAATGTTTTATCAAAGAAGATATTAATAATACTGCCGATCAATTGTCTAATCGTGGAATAGTAAAAGGATTTTCGTTTAATTTTAATAAAATTGATGAAATTTTTGATAATATTGAAAAGCTTTTAAATAATCAATTACTAGAAATCAAAAATATTTTTGATATTAAATTAATAGACAATAATAATAAAATTAGAACTGATATAGATGAAATCCCGATTATTTTGAAAATTATGGAAAATTTTTTAAATAATTATTTAATTGGAGGTTTAGTAGATAGAATAATAAATAAAGCTAAAAATATAGATTCATTAGATACCGTGATTGATACAAATTTGTCAATTAAAATTAAAGAACCAAATACAGCAATTGATGTTACTACGGCGACTGAATTAGAAACCGCAAAACCGCTAGATTCAAATAATTCAGTAATATCAAATCAAAATTCAAATGGGATAGTTGAAACTGAATACAATCATTGGAATGATGGTAGCGATATACCACAGGACGAAAATTCTATGCCTAAAAAATCCGAGTCTGCTAACTCTAAAATTAAATTGAATGATAATAAATCCTATATAAATTTAATGAATGAAGAATCACTATTTTTCCAATGCGTACCATATATTCATTCTAAATTAATTTCAACTTTAAAAATTTTAAAATATCCTGAAACTGAAATAATATTAAATGATAAAAGTGTAACAAAAATGAACTATATCAAAGTAATTTGTGAGTTTGTTAATTTTTATTATGAACAATATTTAATTGAATTTTCTGATGAATTACCAAAGCAATGCCATATATCATTGATTCAATTGATTTGCGCCTGGAGAGATAATAATCAAAAAAGTCAGAAACAACTGGAAATTGATATTTTAAAATTGGTTGATGATGAAGATAAAAATGACAAAAAGTTAAATTTTGAAATTTTCAGCACGTTTACAAATTTATTCAGTTTTGGTAAAAATTCAAATAATCCTAATAATAACGATATTAATTCCGGTAAAGATGTAGGCGGAAAAGAAGAGGAGGAAGAAAATCAAGTCAAACTTACCAAAATGGCAGCAAAACTGAAAATTTTGACAACTAAAGTTGAATCGCTTAAATCTTTGATAAGTCTTGATTTAACTATATTATTATTACAACATATAAAAAATAGTTATGATCTTTTGCTAGGGTTAACAGAATATTCAACAACTGAGCAAATCAATAAACAAATTCATAAAACTTGCATTAATATTTTTAATGATATGCTTAATTTATTAATCAATAATCATATTAAACCAGGTTTTATTGAAGCTTTGAATAGATTGAAAAATTTTAATCCTATGGATTTCAATAATAAAAATGATAATAATATAGGAAATGGTGAAAATATTACTGATAACAACAATAATAGTATTAGTAACAATAGCAATAGAAAATCTTCTAATAATGATGATAATGAAGTTTTAGAGCCTGTTAATAATTTTATTGAATTAGTTGACGTTGGTGATTTAATATTACAAATGATTAATGTTTTTTATAACCATGAATTAGTTAATAATAATATAGTAAAATCCAAGAGTGTTCACAATAGAGATTTTTTGAAAATGAATAATATAGAGAAATCTATGAAATTGATGGAAAGTACATTAGATACATATGTTGCAGATGGTTTAGATATTAGTATTAATATTATAATAATGGAAATTCGATTTAAAATTGAGGAATGTATTGGTCCTATACCAATTAATTCTAAATCCAAATCGAATTCATCTTCCATGAGGAATAAAAGGAACATATCATCATCAGCTTCTAATAATAGTAATTATTCCAACAGTAATAATAGTCAATTAAACAGTTTAAATAGTAATATTAACAACAACCATAGTAACAATAATAATAATATTAATAATAATATGAATGATTATGAAGGTACTGTTTATAATTTGGATAAAATTGAAGAGTTACCATTAAATAACAATCAAAGTAGTGAATGGTGCAATATATTTTTAAAAGTTTTAAAGTTACATTTTACATTATTACAAAATTCTATTGATAAAACAATAATGGATGTTTTCAAACAAGAATTAGGTGATAGATTAATTATTTTATTAATTCAATTAATTATGAAAAAATTTAAAATTTCAACTATTGGAGGTATTCAATTTAGTTATGATATTAATTTATTATATGATTTTTATAAAACTGAAAAAATTAAACCAGCGATTGAATATTTAATTGGATTTAAACAAATTGATCAAATGTATTTAGTTGATTGTTCATCTAATTTTAATAAAGAATTTAAAAATCAATGTAAAGAATTAGGTAAATTAATAATTGATTTAGGTAGATTAAATAATGTATTTACACCTGAAGAAGTTTATCAATTTTTAACAAGGAGGAGTGATTGGAATAAAATTAAGAAATATATTGATAAAGTAGTTTATGGATTAGGTACGGATGATTGTATTATAATGTGATATATAAAGTCTAGTTTATCATGTATAAAGAATGTATAAATAATAATAATAATACTAATATTAATATTAATAAAAAGAGAAATAGAAATAGAAATATTATTATTGGGTTAGAAAGTCGTTAAGTTGTAAGAAAAAAATAAAATAAAAATCAAGAACCATAGAAAAAAACCAACAAAAAAAAACAAAAACAAAAACAAAAACAAAAAGAGGAATAATAGATTTGAAACAACTAGCGTTAAAAGTGAGCATGAGTGAGAATAATAAGTAAAAGGCATGAAGGGGGAAAAAAAATAGAGAGTAAATAAATAGGGGAGGATGATAGAGGATCATAGTATAAGTCTGGATTAGAGACGGGGAAAGAGGGGAAGTGTGGTAGGAATCAATTGAGTGTATTGTTAATCCAGTCTAAATTGAAAATATCTATATCAGTTTCATTATCGTTGACGTTATCGTTGACATTATCGTTAACATTTAAAATATTATTTGAAAGATCGTTATTTTGTAATTTTATGCTAGGATTTGAAATTGTTTGTAAACTTGGTATAGTTGAATTTAAAATATTTGATTTAATTAAAAAATCATTATCTTCACGTTTTAAAATTTCATTTGAATAAATTAAAACTAAATTAACATTATTTTTAAAATTATTAAAATTAGATAAATAATTATTATAATTTAAATTATTTTTATTAAATTCTGATTTAATTAATTCTATTCTATTATTTGATAATTCAACTGATTTGAATTTATTATTTAAAATTTTTAAATCTTTTATTAAACCTGGAATTAAAAATTTTTTAAATTTTTTTAAATTAAAAATATCAATTAATGAACAATCAATTTTAACTGATGAATCAAAATCTGTAATTACATTAAATATATATTTTGTATCATTAAATTCTAATAAATTAATTAATTTATTAAATAATTTAATATAAATTGAATTTGAATAATTTAATTGTAAAAAAATTGGATGATAGTATAATTTAGTTAAAATTAAACAAAAAAATTCTAATGAAATTTTAATTATTATTGGAGATTTAATTAAATTAATATTATCTAAAGAATTTGAATAAGATTTACAAATATTGAAAATTGAAATTAAATAATTTTCAATATTTGAAATATTACCATTTTCTGAATCATGAGGTTCAAATAAAATAAATAATAAATTCATAAAATTAAGTATTAAATTTATAATTGAATTATTACTTTTAAATTTTAAATTTAAATTTTTTAATTTAAATTTCCAATTTGATAAAGATTTAATTAATAATAAATTATTATTTAAATTATTTGAATTATTTTTAAAATTGAAAACAAAATGATCTAAAAATTTTGATAATATAATTGTAACATTTAATAAATTACCTAAATAATTATCATTATCTTTTAAGTCTTCTAAAATATAATCTAAATCTTGATTCCATTTTATACCTAACCTAAAACTGTAAAAATTTCCTAAAATAAAGAAAACACACCAAATATTTTTTTTATAAATTAAATCATCAATTTGATTATTAATTAATAAATTTTTATTATTATTAATATCTAAAATTTTAGAAAATTTAGATAAAGAAAATTCTAACCATTGAAATATACTTGTATCTAAATCATCTAAATCTAAATCTAAATTTGAAATTTTTGATTTAATTGGGAAATATGACATTAATAAAATTGAAGTTATATAATCTATTAAAATATTTTGATCATTTATATCATTATTAAGGAAACTGAAAATTTCTTTTATAATTAAATTATTAAAAATTTCAATATTTGAAGTAACTATATAAATAATTGACCAAAATAATAAATTTTTATTAATATATAAATCATTAATTGAATTTAAATCGAGATTAATTTTTGGTAAAATTGGTATAAGATTTAAATAATTATTATTAAAATTTTCCAAAATTTCAATAATTTGATCAAATGTATAAGAGCAATGATTATTAATTGAATAAGAATCATTTAAATCTGTATAGGATAAATTTGGAGATATTAAATTTGAATTAGGAGGGGTTAAAGGTTTATGTTTTTCATTATTATTATCAATATTGATATTATCATTAATATTAATAATATTTTCATCATTATCTATATTATCATAATTTAATTTTTTTGGAATAAGTTGAGTTTTCTCTTGAGTTATTGAAGAATTTATTGAAATTGGAATATTATTAATAGAAGAAGAATTTGAAGGTTTTAAATCTATTAAACCATCAATTTTAAAACCTTTTTTAATACATAAAGATTTTAAATAATTATCTTTAATAATTAAATCATCTACTAAATTTTTTAAAACTTGAATATCATTTGAAAGATTTTTAATAATATTTGATCTTTTAACTGGTATAACTATTTCTAATTGACAAACTAAACCTCTTTTAAAACAAGAGGAACAAGCATTTGGAGCAGTTTCTATATAATTACATTTAGTTTTATGTTTCCTACAACGAGAACAAGATTTTAAATGTTTAGGTTTTGAAGTTGAATTTGAATTTGAATTTGAATTTGAATTTGAACTTAGATTTGGATTTAATGATAAAGAATTTGGAGATGCAGGGGATAAATAAGAGGAATTTGATATTGTTGATGAGGAAAAAGAAGAAGCATTTGACGAATTTGATGAATTTGATGAAATAGAAGATGATTTATTTATATCTAATGAACTAGGATTGATAATTTGAGCAATAGAGTTATTTATCTGAAGGTTTTGAAATTTCTTCTTTTTTGACGAATCGGACAAAGTTGAAATAAAATTAGAATCAGAAATGGAATCCGACGAAAAGGCGGGTTCAATTTCGGAGATCTTCCTTTTCAAAGAAGACATTGTTAGAGTGTATCAGGCTACAGACAGACTAGATGATTGCCTTAAGTGTTTATAAAAGGGAGCAAGCTGTACATAAGAAGAAGAAGCAAAAATAACATAAAAATCAAGGGTGGCAACCACAACCCTCCCAGATGCACCAACTGCCCTCTTCAAAACTCGCAAACCGACATTTCGCAAGCTGAGCATTCCCCATCTTCAGAACTCCGCGCGCATTTGCTCTGCCACTTTCGGATCCCGATTCAGCGCCGTCGATCGGCGCGCGTCTATCCTCGGACACCGCGCTCGCGACTCTCGACCCGGATCGCCGCGTCGACCGGCGCGTCGGCGTTTTTTACTTTTTTAGCGGCAGCCGCAGCATCAGCGGCAGCATCAGCTTCACCGTCATCTGTAAAATCTTCACCACATCCACAATCGTAATCCTCTAAAATTGTTGTGCAATCGTAATCAGGTTTCTGCAATCTTTGATTAACTTTGTTGTGTATGAAACACCCCCACATTGCTGCATTCTTCCTACTGCTCAATTGTGGCGGATATTTGTCTAGTATTTTGATAAAATGTCTCGCACACTCTCCACATGGATAAACTTGCGCAAATGATGAAATGTACATTTCTAAGTATTCCTGTTCTTTAGATGTTGGCTCCTCTGGATATCTAGCCAATATCGTGTGTAATAGTTTCCAAGCTGCATTACCTAATTCGGCTTTAACCGTTTCGTTGCCCATGATTGGCATAAATGGTACATCTTTTAAACCTCCTTCGATATCGTTGCTGTTACTCTTATCTATAGCGTTCATTTTCAATCCAGCTGTAGTATCATCACCGCTCTGGATTTTCATTGACGCATCCGATCTTAAATAGTATAGTATAAGCCCAATTATCAGTATCGATAGAAGCACTGTCCTATCCAGTCTTGAACGGTGGCCAATTCCGAACCCCATGTTGTCTGTCCTTCTGCAGCAAAAGGCCAAATAAATAAAATAAAATTAAAAAAAAAAGGATGAAAACGTTAGCCACCTCCACACATCTCTTCACGTATCCACATTTAAAGTGTCTTGATAGCAATGAAAAACGAGAAAACGTCGCATGTTTTATTTCATTTTATTTTATTTCTTGTTTTTTTTGCAGCGTGGGCACGTGACTTCATGGCGCACATATGTCACATTTCATTCACTATACGTATATCGGGTACCTATCACATACACATGATCTCCTACAGGAACCACGTTTGACCTGCTTGTTCGGTAATGTCTGCACCTCAGAGGAACAGCATACCTGCTGTCCACATAGATGCTGCCAAGCAAATGCATCTATTGACAACTCAATCCCGTTTCCCTGCTAAAAAATCTCCCGCTTCTAACACCAGTACCTCTACATCTAGCAACACGCCAACAACGATTACTCCTACCAACGATACTAGAAACGACAACGAAATCAATGATCAGAATCCTGCCATTGAAGACAAAAATTCCCCAATTACAAATCCAGATCATATCCATCCTATAAATAAACCTTGTAAATGCTGTGGACAGATCATAATACCTTCACCTGTATCATCACTACCTGTTATCGATGCACCTTCAATTGAAATAAACAATTGGGTAATTATTACACAGCGTCAACCAATTTTAACATCTTCAGAAATTGATAATTTTGAAGAAATACTAAATTTCCCTGTACCTGAAATGATATTCGGTAATAATAAAATTGAAATTATTCACAAAAATAGTTTAAATAAAATTAATTTTCATTTAATTTTTAATTCTTTTGATGCACTTAAACTAGTTTCAAAAAATTTAAATAATATAATAAAAGTCAGCTATGCAAATGACTGGTTTAATTCTAGATTTTCCAAACATCAAAATTCTGATAATGTTAAAATGGAAATTTATAAACCTTTTGATTGGACTTATTCAACCAATTATAATGGTACAATCTTGATTTCTGGGGATTTATCATGGATTCACGACGTTGATAATAAATTGAATATACCTGTTGATAAATTGACAAATAACAATCCAATAAAATTTTTTGACGATATGATACTTTTCGAAGACGAATTGGCAGATAACGGATGCTCGATTTTAAATATCAAAATTAGAGTTATGAATGACTGTTTACTTTTATTACAAAGATTTTATTTAAGAGTCGATAATGTAAAGTTTAAAATTATCGATACTAGATATTTCATAGATTTCCAATACAATGATAACAATGACAATAATCTAATTATCAGAGAACAGAAAATATACGAATGTGATTATAACTATTTACTAAATTTTGCAAAAAATGAGTCAAATGATTCCAAGAAACTATTAAGGGATATCAACTGGTGTGCATCAAAAATGCCACTGGTTGAACGGATATGCCATCACGCTGTACTGCTACCTGAACAGGAGTAAAGCTCCACCGGATCACCCTTTTTCCTGTGTTCAATGGTTCCTGCCAGGGGTCCTATCCGACCTCTCTCAATCCATTTCCCATTCCTTGACATTTTTTTTTTTGTTTTCTGTTTTCTGTTTTTTGTCTATATCCCCCTTCTTCTTATTCCACCCTTTTTTTCTCCCCTGTTATTTTATTGTATATACCATGCAACTATATAAAATGATATGTAAACGATTCTTGTCATCAAATGTTATTGAAAAAATACCCAAAATTGCCATAGTCGGATCAGGACCATCAGCTTTTTACACATGTTTGAATTTACTTGAAAAAAATAATCTTGGAAACAAAATTCAAATTGACATGTTTGAAAAAAATCCATCGCCATTTGGATTGGTCAGATACGGAGTTGCACCGGATCACCCCGAGGTTAAAAACTGTATTGATAGATTCAATGAAATTGGGAAATTTAACAAATTAGAAAATTTCAAGTTTTACGGTAATGTAGAAATTGGTAAAGATTTGAAACTTGATAGTTTAGTTGAGAATTATAATATGATTTTGTTTGCGTATGGTGCCAATAAAGGTAATAATCCGAATATATCAGGATCTAATCATCCAGGTATAATTAACTCGTATGATTTTGTTAACTGGTATAACGATTATCCAAATAAAAAAAATTTAAATTTACCGTTAAATAAAATTGAAAATGTTATAGTTATAGGTAACGGTAATGTTGCAATTGATATTGTTAGGATATTGTTCAGTGATTTAAATAAACTGAAGAAGACAGATATTAATAATGAGTTTATTAATAATTTAAAAGAGAGTAGTATTAAGAATATAAAAATTGTTGGTAGACGTGGAATTTTAGACAGTAAATTTACAAATAAAGAATTTAGAGAACTATTAGAATTGGATACATGTTGTTTTGATAACTGGAATAAAGAAGATTTTGTTGAACAGTTAAAAGATGCTAAACTAGGCCGAGTTGAAAAACGTAGAATTTCATTAATTGAAAAATTTGAAAAAATTGAATGCAATAAAAGTGATAAATTATGGAGTTTACAATATTTGCTTGAGCCAATTGGTATTAAAATTAAAGATGACAAATTAATTGACGAAGTTATTTTTAATCAACGTAAATTAATTAAGAGTCCAGAAAATAAATGGGAAATTAAAAATAGTGGTAAAATAGTTAGCTTAAAAACTGATTTAGTTATACTTGCAACGGGTTATTCATGTGAACCGTTAGAAGAATTCGAAAAATGTGGTATACCATTCAATAGTAATAAAAAATTAATTGAAAATGAAGATGGTAAAATACAATTAATAAACAATGAATCGAAAAATTGCGGTTTTTACGTTGTTGGATGGTTAAGCAATGGATCAACGGGTAATATAAATTCTACAGTTATGACAAGTAATATAGTTGCCAATTCAATGATACAAGATTTGAGAAGATTGTTAGATAACTGGCATGAAGAAAATGACAATAAACTGGGTAGACAAGGAATAGATAAGTTGATTAATAAGAAGGTAATTGATTGGGACGATTGGAATAAAATTCATGAAATTGAAATTAAAAATGGTAAAGAAATTGATGCCGATAAGCCATATAGTAAGATGGATTTCAAGGAAATGGTTAAATCTGTGTGAGCGCTAAAATGAGGTATAAGTTTGTATTGATGTATTTTATTGACTTGTTCTATTTTCCCAGTTTAATTTGAGCAATGAAATAAAAAAAAAAAGGTAAAAAAGTATTAAAAATTTTTTTCTTCTTCTTCTGAATCTTGTAATCATTTTTCAATTGTGAGTTATTTTAGAATAAAATCGTTAAATATTATAAATAAATAAATAAGTAAATATTGATTAGATATAATTAATAAATGATAAATAAATAAATAAATAAATGAACAGCATCAAATTAAATTTTTAATTTAAAATTTAATGGTGTTCTTTTTCATGAGATAAATGGAAGTAGTATTCAAGACTGTAACCTAATAATAAGAAACCGACAGCGTAATGTAAAACTTGGTAACCTGAGTTTCTGTATTTTTCTCTGTAGATAGCAAATGGAGTTCTTGGAGTTTCTAAGACTGCATTACCTCTTGGAAGTTTTGAGTAGAATGAGACAATGTTTTGCATTCTCTTTGCAGCAGGGTTTGAACCTAAGTTTGCTGGAGAAGCAATCTTTGGTGGAATCAAAGTAGTGAGAGCTCTTCTGAAAACAGTGGACATTCTTGTTTAATGAGAGGACAGTCAATAGAGATGTGTGTTGGTGCAGTGCTAGTGAAGTTGAACAACATGGAGGCGATTGATTTTGCGAAGGCGAAGCGCGGACCACGATTGGCTGAGAGCGCACGGGGCGCGCGGACACGGGTGCGCCGGCGTTGTGCGCGCACGTGACCTCGCGGGGATTTCCGCATTTTTCTCATTTTTTTCCACGTCAGAGAGAAACGAGAAGGGAAACGAGAAGAGAAACAGGCGGCTCATCGGACATCTCCAGGGAGTGCAGCAGAGCAAAGGAGAGCAAAGGAGAGCAAAGGGGGCAGAAAGTGTGTCCAAAGGGGTGGAGGCGTGTTGCGGCAGAGCTGTATAAAAGGGAGGGCTGCCGCTGTCTGGCGTTCCTGTGGAACACTCCTGGTTGCTGCCGGAGAGGCAAAGTCTGCTTTCTTTTCATTCTTGCTTTCATTGTTTGCTTTTGCTTTTGCTTTTCTCTGCAGACAGCTGCTTTCCCTTCACACAATTAAGTCCCTATTGTCGTTATTATTATTATCATTATTATCATTATAATTATCATTATCGTTGTTATTCCCACTGTCATTGCCATTGCCATTGCCACTTCTACTTTCACTTTCACTTTCACAGTCTCGTCGTTGCCGCTTCCCTTATCAATAGTATTATTGTCCTATTTATAAACAATGAATATCGCAGACAACAAAAAACTGCAAACACAATCAATGTCCCCGTTGTCGCCTTGTTATACCACAAGTTTTGAGAATAAACATATTTTGCATAATAATAATCTTGACAATAATAATAATAGTAATTCAAAGTTTGTAACCGAAAATAAAACTCATTTAATGGCAATTTTGAACAATACCCGTGTTTCCCATTCTGCTTTTAGTCCATTTACAAATACCATTAATAATTTTAATAGTAATAATAATGATAATAATAATAATAATAATAATAACAGATATAATAATCACTGTTTGGATATTGATGTTGATATTGATATTAATATCAATATTGAATCTGATTCATTCAATGAAAACAACGAACTCATTCAAAGTAACTTAAATTCTCCAAGAACTGTTACTTTAATCGATTCTAATAACATCAACAATAATCATTTTCTGTTAAGTGATAATATTGAAGATTTCAATATTTTAGATCACACCAATAATACTACCTCAAATGATTTAGATTTAAAATCTAATTATAAAAATACCTTGAATTTAATTAATAACACTAAATTTAATCATTCCTTAACTTCTTTAAATTCATCTTTAGATGATAAAACCTCGGTTTCTCCATTTGTATCAAGACCGAATACACCAATAAATTTTAATTACAAATACCAGTCAATGGATTCTATTTTTTCAAATAGTGAGCAAGAAAGCTCGTTACTTTTATCTCCCCTGAAAGACAAATACATTTTTTGCAAAAAAAGAAAATTAAACACAAATAGTATCTCAGGTGATACTATAAAAAATATTAAACTAATTGATTTATATTTAGATTTGTTTGATTACTTAAATTTAGACTCAAACTCAAATTTAAATCCTAATAATTTCACAGTAACCTTTTCAGGTTATTCAGCAAAAAGAATCAGTTTAATTAAATTTTTAAGTTTAAAAGAAAACATAGATAATGAACAATTCAATTTAATGTTGAATTATTTGCTAGTTTCAAATATTAATATTAAATTAAAAATTTTACTTAAAATATTAAATTTAGATTCAAAAAATGAAAATTTAAATTTAAATGTTTCAATTACAAACAATTTCTGGAGTTTATCATTAAACATGAATTTTAAGAAACAATTTTCTAATATTTCACTGAATAATGAAATTGACAAAGGCTTTAACCTTTATAGAGTATTTTACATTGATTTCATTAAAGCACTTTCTGTAATAAATACTTTGAATAATACAATATTTAACCAAAAAGTACCTTCAAATCCGAAAATGGAAGAAATTTACCTAACAAATTTCTATAACACATTGGACGAATCGAAAATTTCAAGTTTAATTTCAAATTTTAACATCATTCCTTTAGATACTAAACTTTTAACTCAATTTATTTCAATTTTGTGGATAACTGAAGATCCCATAGTATGTCAAGAGTTGATTGATATTTTTTGATAAAATTTATGCACTTACCGGCTCTTTTGTTTTTTTTGTCTTCTGTTATCTATTATTATTGCTTATTTTTTGTTTCTTTCTTTCGATCGTATCCCACTAGAATATTTCATATTGTGCATCTATTTTATACCATTAATTTCTAGCATATAGTTGTCAATTAAACCCGAATTTTATTTTTCATTTCGCTACTAACTACTGTCACAAATGTATTTTTGTAAATCGCCAGCATGTTTCTCAAAAAGCAAAACCGCTGTTTCCCAGTATATAGCAAACATGATTCCCTTTTGATCACCAGTTTTTTTTCCTACTAATCTTGGTGTTTCCAGATTTTGCTTTTCCCAAAGTGGCTGTAAATTGTTTGTGCTATTTGTTTCCATTTACAAATACTAGGAAACGTGTTATTTTTTTTGCAAATGGCTAACAAGTAAAAGAAGGGTTCGGACCCTGCATCAAAAAACGCGAGGCCTGCAGCGCAGATTGCAGATCTGGAGGGGAGCTCAAATTGTTGACGAGACGCGTCAATGGATGTTATGAAATGTATGTGCATCCAACTACTTAGAGCTACGAAGGGAAATTAACCGTCACAAGAACAGATTATCCAGTAGCAAGTACAATGAAAATATTGTATTTAAGAATATAGAAAAAAAAAAATATAAAAAAGTATCTTGTTTACGAAATCGTAACAAAATTAAAACTGCTCTTTATAAGATTCCAATCATAAAGATATTAAGAGCATTGCTAAAATAGTAAACACTTTGTTGAAGTGAATTTGAGCACCAGCGCCTGCATATTCTGGAATATCAACTGAAGCAGATTCAGTTGAGCTTTCGGAAGTTTGTTATGTTGTCGATTCTGAACTTAAGCTATTATCTGATCCGGTACCAGAATCGTTGTCTGAACCATTGTCTGACCCGGAGCCTGAGCCTGAGCCTGAGCCTGAACCATTGTCTGAACCGGAACCAGCACTATTATCTGAGCCATTACCTGAACCATTATCTGAAACTGAACCGGAACCGTTATCGTCAGAGCTAGTTGGGGTAGGAACGTTAGAATCAGTCTTAGTACCAGTAGTAGTATTAGAATTTGAACCTGAGTCTATAACAGTGTTGGAGGTTGATTCTGTAGTAGTAGCAGTGTTGGAGTTTGAATCTGTAACAGTATCAGAATTAGAGGAAGAAGCTACTTTTGGAACATAAACAGTCACATATCCGTATGGTGTAGTCATGGTATCATCATAAGAGAAACTAGCTGATTCTGTAATGGAAGTAAATGTGCTGTCCCATGTTACAGTTGAAACTATTGAGAAGCTTGGGAGAGGATAATAAACAGATGTAACAAACAATCTACTTGCGTTACCACCGATCATTGTTTCAGTTTTGTAATAACTAGTACTTGAAGCAGTTAAACCAGAAGAGATATCATAAAAGTTGCTGATAAAAATGGAGCAGGACGAGCACCATTTTGAACATCTGTGATGGAGTAAACCCAAGAAGACCGATCGTCATCTATTATGTAGCTTGGAGTTTCAACAGAAATGTTTAACTCATTGTCATTCACCTTATTAACTAAAACAGTTCTCATTAGATAGTAAGTGTCAGCTTCAAAGTGTACGTAAGCAGTAACATCATCATTGGTAGTATAGATCAACTAACCTTGTTCAGAATCGTATGGAATATTATCAGGTTGACAACATGCAAATGCATAGTCATTGCCAAACCAAATCATGGCACCAGCATTTACATTTTTAATTTTAATAGCATGAATACCACTTTCTCTAGCATAAAAGTAACCAGTCAATTGATTGACATGACCATTTTTAGATACAACTTTGACTTCATCATAAATAATATCAGTTTGACCACCATGGGCATCAATATTATTAATTTGAATTTGTAATAGCAGAAGCAGTACCAAGAATACTTTGTTCTGTATAACCATTAGCAAAAGAACTTTTGTCTCCCAAATTAAATCCTGGATATTTGTAGAAGGTTGCATGGAAACCATTGGTTGTAGAAACATATCACATTTCAAAACTACAACCAGTACCTTGTTGATTACCTGAAATAGTGCTATCACCGTGTGTAGTAGATAAAGTAGGAACATCAGAATTAGCTTCAGGATCATATGTTTGAGTAACATAAACACCAATTGCTGTCAAATCATCAGGACAATCCGATACACTTACTGTAGTGTAATCAGTAGCAATTGAACCACCAGTAGTAGCAGTAATAGTAATTTGAGGACTTGGTAAAAAGAGATGCTCTTCAAAATAAGTTGAAACGCTACCATCATCAAGATATGTAACTAGAGCATTGTAAACAGTTGACGGGGTTTCGACACCAATAGATAGCTCTGTAGTAACAGAAATAGTATTGTAAGCAGTTTTGTCAGCACAAACATCAATACAAGAAGCATCGAAGTTAGTAACTTGATCGAAATCAGTAATGATATTACCATTAGGTTGGATAATTTGGGATTGGAGAACAGCATCAGAAACAGCATTAATATAAACAATTTTCATTGGATAACAAATACCTTCTTCAAGGTAAACATAAGAGGAGTGTGGGTCATAATCACTTTTGTAACCAATCAAAAGACTGTTGTAGTTGTTTTCAATTGGAGTTTGAGTACAGCCACTGAATGCACCATGACCTAACCAAATATATGCACCATAATCTAGTTTGTTAACAGCAATTCTATAAATACCAGTTTCAGGAGCTGTGAAAAAATAAGTAAATAAAAAATTAAAAATAAAATATATTGTTAGTATCAAAGTTCAGAAACAAAAAGTGTTGAAAATTTAATTTAAATACATACCTTCGAAATAACCAGTAAGTTCAATCAAAACATTATGCATGTTTATACTATATAAACCATAAACAGAAGCACTGTCTCCATCATCGGTAATTTAAAAGTTTGATTCTGTAACACCACCAACAGAAGTACGAATTGAACGAGTAGAATATCCAGATTCAAAAAATGTAGTGTCGTCTGCACCATTGTAAGAATAAAAGGTAGCATCAAACCCAGTAGTTATTTGAGCATCTGACTTAAATCTAAGAGAAACACCGGTACCATCCTGGCTGGTAGAGTAAAGAGCACGACCAAAAGCTGAGGTAGCAAGTGAGAGCAACAATGATGAACTCAAAAATAGTTTTGAAAACATCTTAACGAGTGTATTTGATAGTTGGATTTTGTCTGGAAAAGGAAAAAAGAAGAAGAAAATTTCAAAAAGGAAGGCCAAAAAATTATGCTCCCAAAAATTCAAAAAGAGAAAGCACGGGTTTTATAGGAGATTAGTTTTGCTTTTGCTTTTAGTTTCAACCAGCATTTCCACGGGGGGTTTAAGGCAACAATCGTAAACAATGCAACATAATTTTTTCAGCATAAACTTGTCACTAAATTCCAAACAATGAGTTGTATTTTATTCCTCGTGATATAGTACATACTATTCCGGGGTTTATTTCTGAAAACAGCATATAAGAGCTCAAGAATAGATGAAAAATTAACTCCGTGTAACAAAATGTTGCATTTTTTGTCCCAGACTAAGCCTCGGATCTAAACTGATATGCGTTTTAGGATTTGTGGACACAGTTTAACATAAGCAAATATTCACAGATGATGTGCATGTATTTGTTTAGCTTCATCCTGTAAGGAAATCACCACAGGGTCTCTGTTCATGGCAAAACAGAGGAAATGTGTTTCCCTGTATTATTATGTAAGCAGTAAAGCTGCCTTTTTTTTCTTTGTGGCCACTGCAAACTGCGCGGCGTTTCGTTTTGACACCAGATCTGCGGTTTGCGTTGTCTGTGCTTGAAACAACTCACGTCTTGCAGCTACGTCTGAGAACCAGCATTGTATCAGCATGTTCTGCTAGGAGTTCTCGTAGTGTTTTGTACATTGTTGCGCTATATACAAACGTTCGGTAGCTGCCATGTTTGAGAACTGGCTTTACAGGAAGGTAAGGCATTTCTTTTTTTTTTTCCTTTTTTCTCTCTATTGTATATTGAATGTATACTAACAAACGTTGCCATTTTACAGTTGATCACTTCACCGCATTTTCACTACTATGTGAGAATAATACATGCATTGATGAATGATTTACCGCCGCCGAAACCACCGAATTTTCCAAATGTTTTCCAACAGCATGCATATCGTCAAAGATCACAGCAATTTAAAAAAATTCGATATGTTCCAACGGTAAGACAGAAGGGGAATATGTATTTCTACATTTGGAGACAAGAGATGAAAAATGCGTTTCTTTTCCGGAAATAGTTTTCACCCTTAACATCAAATTACTATAGGGAGACCGCGTGGTGGATATCAAAACTTACATTATACAAATTTACAAAAATGCTATATACCATCTATACAAAAAAAAATTAATATATATTATATATTTTCATGTTTTCCATGTTTTTTTCTTCTTTTTTTATTATTATTATTATTTGTTTTTCAGAAATCTGTTTTCACTATACTGCTAAACTCGTCGTTTGGTTTTCTGAATGATGAAGTAGTTGCAACAGTTACATTGTTTGGTAATGCCAATACCATTTGTTGGTTATTCTTGTTGATGAAATCTCCCATAACGATTTTCTCTTGATACATTCTGATCTTATAACAATTACTTATGTTTTTCAAAACCTTGGCAAAATTCCACGTGATCGCATATGGCCCAATAGATGATATTATAAATGATGGTAGTTCATCATTTGTCATACTACTAGTTTCATTAAATGTAGCAAGCGAAAATTCAATATTAAAATTATTCGATTTTGATCTAATATATGCCATATGTTGAGGCGTTAATTGAAGCCTTCTAGGTATTGGTTTGGAGTCTATACTAAACGATCTTTCAAAACCTAATTTATTTGTAAATTTCCCATCTTTAATTAATAAATCAATTAATAACAAATAAGTTTTACAAGTTGCTAATAAAAATCTACCATTATTTGATGTTGTTAATCCAATTATTTCATCACCTAATGCAGGTAGTAATGTTTTGGCATTCTTACCTAATTGATCATATAATCTAATTTCTCCATTCTCACTAGCGACTGCAATATATCCTTTACCGGTTGTTGAAATTTGTTTAAATTTAGTTTTGGTTTTATAATTTTTGATCTCATTGTTAGATATGAAACCTTTATTCATTCTTGGATCAACTCTAAACATTGATTGAGAACTTAAACCTAAAAATGTATTTTCATTCGATAAGTCCCCATATTTAACATTAGTTGTGAATCCTTCTATATTAATATTTACATCATCTTTTTTCATCTCCCAATCTTCAACAACTTTACCGTATTCTAAGTCAATCTTATGTAAATTGTTTAAATTATTTCTATCTTGAATAATCATTGTACCATCATTATTTAATAACATCATCTTATCAGCTTGAACCCTTTTTTTGGAATCGCTACTATAAGATAATTTATCAATAGCTGTTGAAAATTCAATATCTCTTTCCTCGCTGTTAGTTTTAAAAATACCAATTTTATTACCTCTAGAAATAAATGCTCTATCACTATTCAAACCTAATACTAAACCTGAATTACCTTTAGAATTCATAAACCTTTTCTCGCTTTCGTTATCAGATTCATCTTCATCAGATTCTTGATAATTTTTGGTACGGCGAGTGAATATACTCTTAGGTTTCGATTCTTCTTCTGATTCATCCTCAGAGTCGGACTCGGATTCAACTGATTCTTTCAGCTCATCGGAATCATCAACATCCATAGACTCAAAAGAATCAATTAAGTATTGTTCTGCCAGTTCATCATTTGGAAATTTTTCAGTCAGATTTTTGGCTTTATATTTTAGCTCGGAGAATAATTTAGTAAATTTAGAATAAATTTCAAGATTTGGAAATTGCAATAACCATGTGGATATATCACCTTTTGAAGAGATCGCATTTAAAACAAAAAGTAATTCATTTGGTCTAAATGTCGGATCGATTTCTTCAATTATTGACGATGAGAAAAATACTTGCTTACTTTGTAAGTCCGTAACTTCGATTGAATATTTAAATTTTCCAACTTCATAAAATATTGCAGCACCGTTCTTAGATTTAGCTTTGAAATGGCCTGTTTCGCTGTCAAATAAACAAACAAGACAGTTAAATTGATCAAATTTTTTATTATTATTATTAGCTAGACTTTCAACTGCGTCAATAAATTCATCATCGGAGTCATCATCATCTGTTGATAACCTTTTATATGAAGATTTTGGTAATTCTTTATTATTATTATTTCTAGTAGTAATATCATTATCTAAATCGTCGCTTTCTTCATTATCGTCTTCTTCTTCAAACTCATCCTCTTCCTCAAATTCTAAGTCTACTATATCCCTTTTTTTAGGTGAGGTTAACAAATCATTCATACTCGTAATTGAATTTGAATAACCAGTATTCAAACGATTATCTACAAGTTCATGTCTATCAACGATAAATTCTTTGATATCGTTTATGCTAATATCAAGACTTGATTTTTTATATTTTCTTTCATATTTAGCCTTATAAATTGTAGTCATAAATTGTTCAATGGTATCAAAAGATACAGTAGATGCAATCCTATATTCAAACATGTCACCTAAATCGCCCTCCATATCCATCCAAGATATAATTTTCTGTTGGTATCTTTCAAACAAACAAATTTTCAAACTTGAATCGATTAAAAAAGTCTTTAAAACGTTGGATTCGTTATCGAAATAGTTATCATCGGCGTCAGAATTTTCATCTTCATCGTCAGTTAAAGAGTCTGAGTCCGTTGAATTACCTTTCCAAACTACTAGTTGGTAATTGAATCGGTGACTGGTTTTCCTAATCGTTAACATTGCGTCATTATATAAACATTCATTCTCTGATTTTGGTGATGAGGGTGATCTGACAAGGTATAATTGGCCTGAGGAAATCATGCTTGACTCGTCGTTATCATAAGTTGTTTGATTCTTAAAAAATCGCTTAACGATGTTCATCAAGTGAATGACTGTCTTGGTCACAAAGAAGAATACTGTAGTTTACGGTCAACAAAGTGGCAAAAAAACAACAAAACAAGAAAAAATAAAGAGAAAAACAAAAAATTTTTTTTTTACTATTTACTTTTCTTAATACAAAAGCTTCTGGTAAATCATATTCTAGTTGTCAAGGAACCATGTTAGTGCCTGGGGTGTTTTGTAAAAGATGTTTCCATTTAACAACAAGACTACTGAAAGATGAGCCGAAAAAAAGGCCGTCTTCTTGGAACTTGCCGGATTTAGATAACTTACCTGGTGGTTTTAGAGGAAAAGTGTACAATAAAAGAGACTGGACCCAATATTTGACAAAAAATACACAGATTATAAAGCAGAAAGATGAACTTGATAAAAAACATCAAGGAAAAAATGCAAGTCTGCCACCCGCTGGATGGAGGAAACGTAAAGATTTACCTGTTTGGCTGAAGAACAAATATGCATTGAAAGAGAAAGAGTCAAAGATTGACCTATCAAGCGTGAAATATTTAAGTCCTACAACTGCAGAATCTATAAGACTTTTACATGACCAATTTCCTAATGAATTGACATCAGAGAAATTAGCTGAATTTTTTAAAGTTTCTCCTATAGCTATATCCAAAATATTAAAATCAAGGTGGAAACCAACAGAGAAGGAGCAAGATAAATTAATGAAGAGATGGGAAAAGAAGGTCTCTAAAAGGGTAACCAATTCTATAGTTGAAAACAAGTTTAAAGAATTCATTGACGAAACCGAAAACAAAATTAAGATGACAATACCTCCATTTCTTCAACAAGAATTATATGAGTTTTACAAACAACAAAGTGTGGAAGCTGTTAAAGATGATATCGAAAGTCTGAATGAAGCTAAATTACAAAATGAGAAGATTAAAAATGACAAGATGTCCGGTTATATAGATGAAGTAATCAACAACGCAGGGCCTGGTAGCAGTAATGGTAATGATAAATAGTAATGATAATAGATACATGTATAAATATATATATATAAATTAAACAAAAAAACAGTTTATATAAGCACTACTTTGAGTAAGCAAACATCTTGTATATATACCTTTATATAGATTCTTTTTTTATATAACATAGAAAAATGTAACTCAACTGTCGATAATTTGTTTCATATCATCAATATTATTATTCAATATATCTAAATAGTTGAACTTATACGAGTTACCTTTGTTCTTGCCTATTTGTATATGTGATAAAGGTTTTTTGAATAGCATTTCACGTGGGTGTTCAGAAGTTACAACCTCCAAATAAGTTTTAAACTGTTTAATTTGATACAATAATGAATTCATTTCAGGGTCTCCGGTACCAAATCCGTTTGATGTTGAGAGCTGACGAAACTCTGGCACATTGAACTCTTTCATCCTGTCTCTCAATTTTCCAAGACTTGTGGTAAGTTTGGTTGTACTGTAATTAAGTTTGTCATTCAATTCGGTATACGTCGTAAAGGAAGAGTTATTATCATCATTGGCAAATTTGACTTCGTTCTCTATCCCATTATCACCTTCAATAGAAAACTTAACATTGTAAGACTTACGTTTAGAATCTTTTTTGAAGTATTCATATTCATTTTCCCTTGTTTCTTCTACCATTATGTCATCTGTGCAAAGTGTTCTGTCCACCAATATTTTATTATTATAAGTAACGTTTATAGAAGGAGGGTTTTGTATGGTTTGTTTCAACCTTTTACTCAATTTTTTCAATTGAACATATGCAAAGTTTTGAAGCACAAACCTCCTTTCTAGAGTGGTCTCCATAGCAGGCTGGATAATAAATTTGGCTACTCCTAATATCAACAAAGTAACGAGTAGTGTAGTCCTTGATAACACTTTAACATATCGTACGACGGGGTGGGTCGGTGTTCTTAACGGAGGAAGACCAGATTCTTCAGGAAAAGCCAATACCGGTATCGAAGACATTTTATCTGATTTTATTCACTCTTTTCTAGGTAAATAGCAACAACAAAAAAGCCCACTATTGCTGATAAAACAGATTTCAACGTTATCTTGACAATGTTGAAACTTTGCGCACACACGCTATCTGTCCCAAAAGAGATTGCGTATCCACTGAAACGGTAAACATTTCCAAGTGTTGCTTCATGTATATACTACGAGGTTTTTACACAGACATCTACGACAAATAAGTAATTATTTTCCTCTGGAATGTTTCTGTAATTGGGTTTCTTTGGTTTTCAAACGCAAGGAAAAAAAGATTTGCACCATATATATCTATTTCAAACAAATCGTCATTTTTGGAATCTATATCCATTTCAATTTCGTCATTTTTATTATTGTTGATACTACTATCATCACTATTTGGGTCTTGTAAAAATCCGAAAAATCCTGAATCCATTTTTTTCTGTGCTTCCTGGATTTTTTTCGAATCTGGATATACGTTCATTTCAAGTTTTTCGGATTTCCTTGTAAATATTAATTTAGAACATTTTTTCAAATATTCACTTTTATTGGTAGAATTGTGATAATTTTCATTGATCTGTGCTAATCCTATTGGCCATTTTGTAATTATACTATTTCCTACCATCCATTTTGAAAAAGTAATTAATAGTATACTTGTTAAATCATAACTTAATTCAGTTATCATATGAGTTTCATTAGTTAACTTAACAAGTTCTTCGTATAAACAATCCACTACTAACCTTTTATTTAACAAACATTTCCAAATTAGAGATAAGTCAAACTCATATTTACTTGAGCTTCTGTCGTTTGATATAACCAACCTAATTATGTTTGAAAATGATTCATTTAATGAGATATTTTTAGGTGGTTCATTTAATAATTCCCTCATATTTGGAAATGCATTCCAAATTTTGTCATTCACTGTATATTTTACTAATTTAATGATCATTTGAATATCAATACTTTCCTTTTCATTTATTGTTAATAACTGTTTCAAAACTAAATCTAATACATCATCTAAATTTGAATCACCTTCATTATTTGACCATTTTAAATTACAACATTCATCTATTATATAACTAATCCAGCCAACTAAAAATTTCTCGTGTAGATATTCTAATCCTCCAATTAATGCATCATTATCTAACCATCCAATTTTCCTACAAATGATTGCTTCATTGATAATTCTTGGTAATAATTGTGAATATTCTAATGGAGTACTCATTTTAATTAAATTATCGGATATACCATCAACATTGGATGAGTCAAACATTGAAGAAATCCACTTATTAATTGTATCATCATCTAATTTAATTGTACTGATATCATCGGCATTAATTAATTTAGAGTTATTTAATAATGATAAAGTATTTGGTATTAAAGGTAATTCATTTTGCTTAAGTATTAAAGAATATCTAACTATAATGAATTGAATGAAAACTAATACAGTTGATAAATCACTGAAAAAATCTTGAACATTTGATGAATCATCACCACCAATATCTAAATCCATTAAAAAATCATTTTGATTTGTTTGATTACTATATCTATCAGAATTTGAATCATTTAAAGATTGAGGCTTACGAACAACATGATTTTCTAAAAATTTTAAAAGTGGTGTTAAAAATTCATAAGGTGATTCAAACATCAATATATAATCCAATAAATCAAAATTTATTGATGCAGATATCAATAATCTACGTAATTTTAGTGTTTCGCCGGTTAAAATAAATGAATTGACTGATTCAATGAAAAGTTCACTAAATTTATATTTAAGTTTAATTGATTTATTAACATCATTTAAAAATTCAACAATTCCTATTTCTTCGATTGATGTAAATTCGGGATTACATTCGATAAATTTATTTGTATATTTATGATTTAAATCGTCTAATGTAATATTTTGATTTTCAAAAATCAATGATTTTGAACAAATTCTTACAGAATTTGGTTTAATCAATTCTAGCTCGATTAAATTATATTCAAATTCTGCTAATATAGAATCATATAATGATAAATTTTTCAGTTCAAGTTTCATAAAGCTTTCCAAAACTTTCTCCATTTTAATTTGATTAATTTTCAATACATTTTTCAAAAGCCACGGTAACTTTGATACAATATATTCTCTCCATATTATAATATTTTGAGAACTTGATAATTCTAAACATCGGAATAATCCAGTTAATAATTCTGTTGCAACAATTGAAATACTTTCACCTGTTGAAACGTGTGATAAATTTATCAATGACTTGAAATCTATTATGAACTTATCATCAAATTTCACAAATTCAATTGTAACTTTCTGCGATAACCAAACAATTTTTTTCAATGCCAAAAGTTTTATACTTTCTTTTTCTTTTTTATTGCTTTTCAATGATAGAATTGAATTAGAATCATTCAATGATGATGTTGATGTTATTGGATTAGTTGTCAAAGATGTTGAATCATTGAATTCTAATTTAATTGAAGATAGATTATAATCTGATAATTCATTGTTTAAAAGAATATATGAATCATTTAAACCTTTAGAATTTATCCATTCTAAGAATGCAGATATTGATTGGATAAAATTATTGTTTAATTTGATTTTACTTGAAGCTGAAAAAACATTTTTCAGAAATTTTGTTGTTAAGAATATAATTTTTTTTGAATCTTCATCATCATCTATATATATTTCAATTATATATTTTAGATAATTTGAAAATGCATTAAGTACTTGATTGTTTTGAATGTAAGTTTTCCAAGGGTAATCATCAGAATTTTGGTTGAATAGTAATAAAATTAAGATCTGGTCTTTAGCAGATATATTTTTACAAATTTGGTTAAAGTAATTTATGAATTCTTCACATGTATCTTGAATATCACTAGCAACTAGGATTTGGTAAATATAGTCTCTTTGTAAATGACTTGATTGGCAATTGATAAATAAAGGAGTAATATCTAATTTGGTATCTACAAGTTTGTTTTTAAAATCATTGATAAGTTTTTGGAAAGTTAAAGGAGAGTATTTCTTTGCCAATGAAATTTTAAGTAAATTCTGGAATGTGTGTTCTAATTTCACATAGCCATGGCCATCTGTATTCAAGTCTTCAGAGGTCATGTTTTATGTAGACGCTTTGACAAGAATAGGTTCTGTTAATGGTAGATGAAGGGAGAGAAAAAAAAAAGTTTCAGAAAAGTGTTGAAGATGGGATATCTGGAAAACATGTCGCACAACACGACTCCAGATAAAACTGAGGCACCGGAGAATCTGGTGGGTGGATAACGGCAGACTTTATTTACAGCTATATACATGTGTGTATATATAGATAGGATGGATATATAAATTTGTTTGTACATGTGTTTATAAATATACATATATATATGTGGGAGTGTGTGTGTAAGTTTATAGTTGGTAAGGTTGATAGGGTGAAGATATTAAATCAGCCAGGGAAAAGGAATTTACCCCATGCACCAAACCAGTATTCTAAGACGACATCTCTGACATTACCAGGAGTTCTTGCAAATGCATCTAAAGGAACTGATATCTCTTGAGAACGTTGTAAACATAATTCTGCACCTTCGGTATCTTTCATATGTTGAAACATTGTTGATAAATTCATGAACCCTAATTTTGCAATTTTAGCTGAATTAAAATTGAAAGTTGCATACATACTAGATATTTGAGCTGAATCTTTTGCAAGTTCTATAGCTTTAGCATATTTTTTTTGATACCAAAGTAATTCACTAATTTGTAAGTTTATTAGAGGGATTTTTTCAAATCTTAATTCCATCAATCTTTTCTCATTTTGATTTGAAATTGATTTAGATTTTCTTTTAGAAATTTCATTTGAATTAAATTGGGAATCTAATAGAATAAATTCGGCTTCTAAAGATCTCAATTCTGATAATAATATAGTTAAAGATTTATTGATTAATTTTTTATCTCTAGTTTCAGTATAGAAACCACATAAATCTAACAATGAATTTGTTAAATTATTTGAAGAAAATTCATTTTCTGGTACTATGGCGATATCTTTTGAGTCCAGATGTTCTGCTTTATATTCATGGCTTATAACCAATCTAATTGATTCATAATATTTCTTTTCAATTTCCTCGAATGGTGAATTGTTAAATTTCATTAAATCTGCTTGAACTCTTAAAGCTTTATTCTTTAAACTGTAAGTAGATATCTCTTTTGAAGATTTTTTCTCGTAATATTCAATCAAATCGAAAGCTCTTTGAATAACTGCATTTACTTCTTGATAATTTGATTCCTCTGAAGTTAAAGCATATCTGAATAACAAATCACAATAGACAGAGATATATTTGAAATTATTTTGGATATACCATTTATTTAATTCATCAATGTTTAAAAGTATGTCGTCAATATTGGTGATTTCCTTATCTAAATCTAATAAAATGCCATTATCTTTTGCCAAAGCTTTGATACATTTATAGTAATCAATATTTGCAGAGGTTTCCTCTAATTTGATATATTCATTAACTAAACCAGATTTAAAATCACCATTGATGTTAAATCCGTAATCCCAGCAAGAAGGTTGAATACGATCGAGATATATATTGGTCAATATGGTCAACATCACATTGAAAAGAAAATTCAAAATAGTGAATAAGCAAAGGAATAAAACCAATCTATATTTCCATTGACTGCTACCTGATTCTTTCAACATACCTCTGAAGATCTTAATGTTTGTACCAAGTTTCCAAAACTCAGCACTCCGTGTACGAGAAGTGTGAAAAGGTGCTATTTGTGTTATACTTGAAAAGGGGTTTGATTTGGAGCAATGGAAACTAATCAGATTGCTAGATGTGTTGATTTCGGTGTTTATCTTGGTTTTGAAGCTACCGTATTTGGAAAATGTGGTAGTGTGAGTTTTTGTTCTTCCGGAGCAGTTATATCGAAGAAAAGACGTTGGTCTAAGCAGACGCAGCGATGACAGTGGTGACACCGGTGCCAGCGGTACCAGTGGTACCAGTGGCGTCAGTAGTGTCAGAGATCGCATGCTGTCAGAGAGGAAAAGCTGTTCTACTACTGCTGGTCGTCTGCCAGTACTTGAAGTTTCCCCCTCAAACAGGTAAAAAAGGTGGAAAAAGAAGAGAAAAAATTTCAGAAAGTCCGCCGGTCACGTGACCCCACGTTGTGGTGCATCCGAAGCACATGGCTAGCCAATTTAACACTTGTGCTTCCTACTTCAACAGAGTTCAGCTTTCACATGTTCAACGGGATCATGGGGTTGGAGGTGTATAAATAAGACACTGCTGGCACCAATGGCTGACTGGAATTGTGATTTGCCCTTGTGTGTTGAGCTTGAACTCAGAGTTGGATCAAACACAACCCGAATTTAACTTCGTGTCGCAATCTTTCAAGTATGCTCAACAATACTGGCTATAATGGCGTCGTCTCCGATAACGACTATACGTCATTTATCCCTCAAAACACTAGTTTGGTAACCATTTTTTCAAGTTTCCTCATTATTGCACTTTTGATATCATTGACAAAATCTGGCGCTTTCATTAAAAATATTTTACTGTTCTCATATTATTGCTTTATTGCTCCATTCACTAAGGCTTCAAAGAAGAAATCAAATGACCATTCAAATCAGCAATCTGCTTTAGAATCATTTTATGAAGCGCAAGCTAAAATTTATGATGCAACAAGACCTTATCTATTAAAAGGTAGAGAAGAATCTCTTAAATTGGCAGTTTCTCATTTATCTAAAAAGAAAAATTTAGTTTGGGTTGACGTTGGTGGTGGTACAGGTTGGAATGTTGAATATATGAATGAAATTTTATCTTTATCAAAACATTTTAAAGCAATTTATATTGTTGATTTATCACCTTCTTTATTAAATGTTGCTAAAAAAAGATTTGAAAAATTAGGTATTAAAAATGTTCATTGTTTATTACAAGATGCTTGTACTTTTTCAATTCCTTATGAAAACATTGATTTAATTACAATGTCTTATTCATTATCAATGATTCCAACATTCCATTCAACTATTGATCATTTACAAAATTTATTAGATAAAAATGGTTTAATTTGTTGTGTTGATTTTGGTGTTCAAACTCATCAAAATACTGTTGGTAGAGTTAATACTGTTGGTGGTATAACTAATAGACATAATTCATGGGTTTTCAGAACTTTCTGGAAAATTTGGTTTGAAACTGATAGAGTTTTCTTAGATTCTGCTAGAAGAGACTATTTAGAATATAGATTTGGTACTCTAAAATCTCTCAATTTAGCAAATAAAAACTTAGGTAATATACCTTATTATATATGGTTAGGTTGTGATAAAGATAAATCTCCTTCTTTATTATACAGGAAAAATGCTTTAGCAACTGAATCACCATATTTGGCTCCTCAAAATAATAACGATTATTTGATTAATCAAAAAGATTTTAAAACTAGTAAAGGTCATGAAGCTGCAATTAATAATCAAAATAGAAATTTACCTTATCCTTCTTTATATTATCAAGAAGATATTTATAGAGTTTATTATGATGAATTAAGACCTGAATATAATCAATTTAATGATCAATATATTTATGCTTTCACTTGGGAAGATCCAAGAGAAGATGATAATATTTTAAAATTTAATTCAAATGATACCGTTTTAGCAATCACTTCTGCTGGTGATAATATTTTATCTTATTCTCAATTAGAAAATGCACCAAGAAGAATTCATTGTGTTGATTTAAATCCTTGTCAAGGTCATTTATTAGAATTAAAACTTGCAGCTTTCAAATCATTAAAAAGGGAAGAAATTTGGAAAATGTTTGGTTTAGGTAAAATAGATTCCTTTAATGATTTATTAGTTAATAAAATGTCCCCTCATATGTCTTCAAATGCTTTCCAATATTGGTATAAAAAAGGTCCTAAAACTTTTGATATTAAAAATAAAGGATTATATGATACAGGTTTCTCAAAATGGGCTTTAAGGTTAGCTCATTATTTATTCAAATTTTCAGGTATAAAAGATGATATTGATGAATTATGTTCAGCAAAATCTTTAAAACAACAAAGAGAAATTTGGGATAAAAAAATTAAACCAACTTTATTAAATCCTATTGTTTCTAAATTATTGGTTGGTAATCCATTGTTTCTTTGGAAAGCTTTAGGTGTTCCAGCAAATCAAGCTTCAATGATGGGTCCTTCTGTTCTTAAATATGTTACTGATACTTTTGAACCAATGGTTGATAGATCATTAATTTCAATTGACAATTATTTCTATTATTTATGTTTACAAGGTCATTATTCAAAACAAAATTGTCCGGATTATCTAACAAATGATACATATAATTTATTTTCAAGAAAGGAAAATAATCCATTAGATAATATTAGAATTCATACAGATTTTTTAAGTGATGTTTTCTCAAGATTAACAACTGGCTCAATAACTATTGCAATTATAATGGATCATATGGATTGGTTTGATGAAAATGGTAATGAAGCAGATAATGAAATTTCTGCTTTATACCAAGCATTATCTGTTAATGGTAGAATTTTATTAAGATCTGCTTCAACTAGCCCTTGGTATATTAAAAATTTCGAGAAAATCGGTTTCTCTTGTGCTCCAGCTGCAGTTAGAACGCCAACAGAATCAATTGACAGGGTCAATATGTATGCTTCTACCTGGGTTTGTACAAAACGTGAAAGAAGAAGAAATATGAGTACTTTAGAATTATAAATTATTTTTATTCTTGTTGTTATTATTACTATTATTATTATTATTACTGTTTTTTTTCCTTACTTTTGTCTTATACGTTTTTATATATCTTGTTTAGACTATACATTGTACAATCTTATTTATGATTTTATGTATTGTTTTATTTTATACCGGTCTTTATATTGCTTTTTCTATTTTTTTATTTTTTATATCAGTGTTTTATAAGGTTTTTTTTTGTTGTGTATTTAAAGGAGAAAAATGCTTTGTTTTTACAATTATTTGAATTTGGAAGCTATCAACGATTTATTTATAACGTTAATCTGTTTGGGACTAAAGAGTTAAATTTTTAATATATATTTTTGAGAAACTGTAATTTTTTATATTGACTGTACATTTATCTATATATAGTCACGTGAGCATTAATCTTTGTCTAAGACTAAGAATTTTATTTTTCAACAAGATGACTGGATGGCCAAGCTGGTTAAGGCGTGCGACTGTTAATCGCAAGATCGAGAGTTCAATCCTCTCTCTGGTCGTTTAATTTTTTTCGTTAAAATCCTAAACAAAACAAATTTTTTGTTTTTTTCCCTGTTTTTTTCCATAATTTCATACACAATACTACATACAATAAACATAATTTTTTTTGTTCCTCTTACATACCCGAGCTTATTCTAAAACAACTTTAAAAGTTGCGATTTCAAAAGATCTTAATTTGAATGAGAACTCATTTTCAGATTTTGAAAAAACAACAGATTCTTTCTCTTCTTCTAATAAATTAGTTTTCCAAACACTATTTATTTTTAAACCACTACCAATTTTCAAATTTGCTTTACTGATACCACCTAATGATTCATAAACTCTTAAAATCAATGTTTGGGATCCAATATATTTTTTAGGTAAATTAGTCATTAATCCGTTAACATAATCAACATCAAAATCATCTTCACCACGTTTAACATTTGATAAAATTATACTTTCATCACCTGTAATAGTAATAGCTTCATCTAAAATTAATAATGAATCTTTAAAATCAGATGATAAATATAATTCAGATGGCATACGTTCATTAAATTCCCATCCTGCTCTAACAGTTGTTGAATTTAATGATCCAATATGTGGTAAAATAGCATATTCAAATGAATGATTACCAATATCTGCTTTCTCATCAGGATATTTAGGTGCTCTTAATAATGATAATGTCATAATATTACCGTGAACTGATCCACCATATTTATTATTATTAATTATTGAAACACCATAATTATAATCTGAAAAATCAACAAATTTATGCATACAACATTCAAATTTGGCAACATCCCATGAAGTGTTAAAATGTGTTGGTCTTTTTGTTATACCAAATTGTGTTTCATAACTTGCAATATCTGATGATATATTAACTGGGAATTGAACTTTTAAAAATTTATAAATTTCATCCCATTTAACATCACATTTAAATTTAACTAATGAAATTTCAGATAAATCATTTAAACCTTCAAGTGAAATAATTGTAGATATTGAACTAGTTTCAGATAATTTATGAACAACTTCTAAAGAACTTATTAAAGGACCATTCAATTTAATTGAACATGATTTAGATTTTGAAACATATTTATATTTATTCAAAGAATATAACTCTGTATCCCAAGCAGGAAAATTTAATGGTGTATCAGAAAACATTAAATATTGATTACCTCCTTTAAGTTCTGTATTATTATTAATAATTTCACGTTCATTAATTAAATCACATAAACTTAAAATAATACCATCTGAATTTATTATAACTTTTAATTTACCATTTTCCATTATAAATAATCCATCATCAGTTTCTTTAATAGATGAAGGATATTTAATTTTATTTGTTAAAGGTTTCATAATCATATTACCAGATAAATAAATCAATCTCTTATTTGAAAAATTATCAATTTTTTGTGATAATGATAATAAATAATTTGGTAAATTTTCAACTAATTGAATGCATGATTTTTTCCAAGGTAATGAACTAAGTTTAGTTAAATGTTTATAAATTTCATTTTTCTTTGTTGATAATCCAAAATTTAATAATGCATCATTTAATAATTTTTCTTCATCTTTAATAACTTTTGCTAACATTGGCCAAACATCTTCATTATAAACTTTATTAATACAAGAACCTGGTAAAACATCATGAAATTGACAAAGACAAATAGTTTCCCATAATGATTCAATTTTAGATAACGGATATTTAAATGATTTTTTTTGAAAAATTGATGCTAAAGTTGAAAATAATTCAACATTATGCATTAAATATTCAACACTTCTCATATAATTTTTAACTTTTGCTTGAGTTGTATAAGTACCTCTATGATATTCTAAATATAATTCACCTCTCCAAGATGGTAAATTTTTACCATTATTTGTATCATTTGATAATTTATCAAAAAAATCTTTAACTGTACAACCCATTTCAACTTGAGGGAAATTACCTTCAGCATTATTTGCAAAACCTCTACATCTTCTTAATTTTTCAATCATTTCAGGTGTTGGACCACCACCACCATCACCTTTACCATATAATAGCATACCTTTTTGATCATCATATAAATTTTTATGATTTTCAACACTTCTTTTAACATCACCAAAATTAGCATCTGCTGTATAAGTATTATCAGGTGGCATATGAACTAAAATTTGAGAAGTATCAATACCAACCCAATTAAAAGAATTTTGAGGGAAAGAATTTATATTATTCCAAGATAATTTTTGAGTTAAAAATTTAGGTATTTCACATAATCTACAAATTTGAGGTATTTGTGATGAATAACCAAATGAATCGGGTAACCAAAAAATGTCACTTTTTTCACCAAATAAATTTTCAAAATATCTTTGACCTAATAAAAATTGTCTTACTAAACCTTCACCACTTGGTAAATTAGTATCATTTTCTACCCATGAACCACCTAATGGTATAAATCTACCATCTTTAGCAGCTTTTTTAACTTTTTTATATAAATCTGGATAATATTGAACTAACCATTTAAAATGTTGAGCAGCAGAAGCAACGAAAACATATTCAGGATATTTTTCAATTAATCTTAATTGTGAAGACCAACTTCTAGCAACTTTAGTTTTAGAAGTTGCAAAATCCCATAACCAAGCAGTATCAATATGACAATTACCAATTGCATATACAGCATTATAATTATTTAATTTTTTCTCTTTAAAAACTAAATCGGAATCAACATTTTTACCTAAAAATTCAGTTGCTATTAAACGACATTTATCAATTGTTTTAATATCATCAGGATCGAAAACGTCCATAATTCTATTACAAATTTCTCTAGCTTTATGTTTTTGGGGTGAACTATCTTCTCTAGCTGCATCACTTAAAATTAAGAAATCAAAATATAAAGCTTTAGCTTGTTTATTATATTGAATAATTTCACACATACCTAAACCGTAATTATTACCACCACCACCAAACATTGAATTACAACCACATTCAATATAGAATTTAGTTTCCATATGTTTTGAATCTGATGATATTTTAAACCAATTTAAAGGTAAATCACATTCAGTTCTTTCACCATTACCTGTTAATCCTTGTAATGGACAACCATTTAAATCGAAAATCATTGCTTCACAACCTGCATCCCATAAAAATGTTAAAGATTCTAAATTTCCACCAGAATATACATCATCATACCATGATTTATCTATTCTAATTTTAACTTCAAACCAATGAGAACTCCATTTAGGAGACATTGAAACATGTTTAAAAGCTTCACAAATTTTAAAATCTGGTAATTTAGATGGTATAACATCTTTAAATAAAGGTTTGGTTAATTTAGGAGCTGACCATTTTTTCAACCAAATACCTTGCTTCTCAGTTTCTTTAGGTGTTGAAACATTTGACAAAGTCAATCTTTTCTTATTATAAAATTTAGGTAAATTGAGTTCTCTATATCCTCCGTTAGAGTCAATAAACTGACGTAATCTGTTTTCATAAATTGAGTCAACAGTTTTAAAAGTGGGCTTTGGATTCAATTGCGGGTATCCTTTCAATGATTGGACACCGAGGCCATTGAATGTATTATCGGATTCCATTTTATTGATAGAAATAGCAGCAACGGCAATACAGAACGAATGAGATAGAAAGGAGAAGAGACAAGCCAGAGAAAAGAAGGAAGTGATACGTTTTATGTGGTAGTCATAGGTACTTATCAAATGATTATCCCACACAATGTGTGGAGGGCCCGGAGCATCATTTTCGCGGTGTTCCGTAGCAACACTGTATAGTATACAGAGAGGGAGATATAGAAATATAAATGCATTTTTTTTTACTCTATAAACTGCAACAAAAGAAACAGGTATCACAACGTAGCCATCAAGTGGTTACTATAGTGCTTTTTATATATATTACATATATGTATATATACTTTTCATTTGTAAGGGGGTGAAAAACAGGAAAAAAAGAATAGACATGAAACATAGAGTTTTCATGTTGTTTTTCACATGTAACAAGTAAATGGGGGGAACCTAATATAATTTTCAGATAAACAAAAAAAAACGAAATAGAGTAATGCATGGTTTAAACGAGTGAAATCTAACTAACCTAAAGGTTTAATAGCAAAAACAAATAATAATCAACAATATTTTATTTTATTATATTATATTAATTAATTAATTAATTAATTAGCTAATTTAATAAAAGACAATTTGAGCAGAACCTGAAACGACAGTAACGGTACAACCATCAGAACCTGATGAGAAAGCACCATTAATGTAGGAACAATCACCGTTAATAGAAGAACCAGAAGTAGCTTCGATTTTAACGTTATAGTTTGGAGCATTTTTATTATTTGGATTTGGGATTAATGATAAGTAAGTTAAACCATTAGTGTAACCTGAACCGATAACAAGAGGAGCATAGTTACCAACACCTGCGGAAGCTGAACCCCAAACACATCCATCTTCAACACTAACACCAGCGTTATTGACATAATATTGAGCAGAAGTTTTTAAACCTTTCCATGTGAAGTAAGTATCTTCATCAACAACGGATAAAGGTTGAGTTGAACCTGCATCTAATTCAGTTGGAACAACCATATTTTCTGAACCTGGATAATCAGTTCTACAAAGAGCAACTGAATCGGATAATTGAGAAACAACGAAACCGGTTTGTTTATCAGTTTGACATAATGAATCGGTATCAGTATTTGATCTGTAAAGGAAACCACCTTTACATAATAAACCACCAACGGTTCTACCATCAGCAGGTTGATTTGAAGGCCATTGAGTTTTAGACATACCAGCAGAACAAGCATAAGAACAATAGAAACCTTCAGAACAAGAACCTGAAGTTGAACCATCTAAAGCCATAACTGAAGCCCAACCGCCAAGTCCGACCCAATCAACTGCGACAACACCATCAGCAGATGGGAATTGTGAACATGGAATAGTACCATCTTCAAAAGAACCACTTGAAGCACTAATTGATTTTTTTTGAGAATCAGTTTGAGCAGTTTCAGCAGCAGCTGTAGCTTCAGTAGTAGGAGTAGAGGTAGAATCATTTGAATCATTATTTGAAGAATCGCCAGCTAATTGATTTGATGAGACTAAATCAGCAGAATCTGCGGTAACGGCTTGAGTTACAACATCAAGAGTTGGTGCATCAGTTGGATTTGCTGCATTAACGACAACAGTGTGAGTTTGAACAACTGTGACGACATCTCTTTTATGCATATGATGTTGATGTTGAAGTGCCATTGGAAGGGCAGCAGACAAAGCTGCGTAAGATAAAACTGTTAATTGTGAGAATTTCATTGAGAGAAAATTGTAAAAGATTGACAGAAGCTTAGTTTATAATTTATTTTAATTAAGGAGAGTAAAATAGTTGGTAGAAAATTTTTTTTTTTTTAAGGTAGTGTAAAAAAAATTTTTTTTTGTTCAAAAAAGGAAGCTTGAGTACAAGGAGTGTGGGATAGTTGGAATAAAAATTTTCTTACTGAAAAGAGAGAAGCAAAGGAAGAGACAGAAGAGAAATAAGGAAAGGAAGAAAGGAACACAACCGAAGGAAAAAGAAGAAGAGAAGCAGAAAAAGGAAAGAGGACTACAAGGCAAAGGCAATTTGAAAGGCGAAAGTGGATCCGGTCAGATCAACAGCGGGAGGGAAGTGGAAAACGATTCCGTTTTATACTCGAGCCAGCCAAAGGGGCAGCGAGTGAAACCGGAAAACTGGAAAAAAAACAGGAAAAACAGAAAAAACAGAAAAAGCTGAGCTTGCTGCAGCGTAGGCTATTTATGCAAGGGGCGAAAAAAATGAAAAATGAAAAAAACAAAAATTTTTTTGTGCGGAGTGGGGCCTAGACTCCGACTCTGCAGCACTTACATTTCCTAATGCGGCCATTTAATTAACTCATTAACACAAAGACACGGCTCAGCGCTGGGAGCTGAGCTTTGTGCGCTGCGCTTTGTGCAGATTCAGTTTTGAGCACTGCAAAACGGTAGTTGTAGGGTGTTTGCCACTGAAGGGTGGGTGTTCTTCTACTACAGCCACGGACAACAACATGAACAACAACAACAACAGCACTGCAGGTTCAGGCTTTGGTTCAGGTTCAAGCTATGGCCCAGATTCGGGTTCAGGTTCAGGTTCAGGTTCTGGCTCTGGCTCATTCTCCGGTTCAGCATCAGCTTCAGGTTCAGGTTCAGGTTCAGGTTCAAACGTTGCCTTCGCCTCTCTTTGTAAAATTGCTGACCCTCCTGTAAAATGCGGTCCGGATACCTCAATTTTGAAATCCGCAATGTTGATGAAAAATAATAGAACCCACTGTTTAATCATTATAGATAATGATAACCAGTTGGGTTTGATCACAACAAAAGACTTGGCTTTTAGAGCTATTTCTAAAAATTTAAATCCTAATTCTCCAATATCTTCAATTGTTACTCACAATCCTTTCTTTATATCTTATTTAACTTCACCAAATGATGCATTAAATTTAATGGTTAATAAAAAAATTAGACATCTGCCTTTAATAGATGAAAATAATTTAGTTATTGGTATGTTAAATATAACAACTTGTTTTTATAATGTAATGATTAGATTAGAAAGATTATCTGAAAAATCAAAAGAACTTCAATTAACTTTTAATGATTTAAATCAATTTAAATTACCAAATTTAAATCCTTTATTTAATGATAATGGTTTATTAGATTTAAATATTTCTCAAAGAAAAATTAAAATTATTCATGATTTAAAAAAATTAATTCAAATTATGAAACAACCTGATTTAAAATCTTTACTTAATGATAATGATTTAAATATAAGGAAACCTTTCTATTTAGATGCTAAATCTTCAATTTGGGATGCTTCTCAAATTTTATTTAATAATAATATAACTTCTGCTCTTATTGTTCAAAATATTAATAATTTAGATTTAAATTTTGTTAAAGTTAATGATATAATAGGAATTTTAACAACAAAAGATTTAGTTTATAAAACTTTGGATTCTAATATTGATATAAAATTTTCAAAAGTTTTAAGAATTATGACACCAAAACCTCAATTTGCAAATGATTCAATGACTATTCATAATGCTTTAAGATTAATGTATGAAGGTAAATATTTAAATTTACCAATAAAAAATTCAAATAATGATTATATTATTGGTTTAGTTAATGTATTAGATTTAACTTATGCTTTAATTAATACATTAAATAATTCTTCAACTTCAACTACGACTACGACTACAACTACAACTTCAACTTCAAATTCTTCATCACCTACTCCTTCTAATTCTTCTTTATTAATTGAAAATTCTAAAAATGTTAAGAAGAATGATGATATTAAAACTCCTGCATGGAATCAATTTTGGGATTCTTTAGACAGACCTTTGAATCATCATAATATAAATAATCAAAATAAACGTTCTTTAAGTTCATTAAATCGTAAATTTCCAAATAATCAAAGATCTTCTTCTTCTTTTGTAAATCTTTATTCAGATAATAAGATAAATTCTAACTCCAACCCGAATTCGAATTCGAATCCGAATCCGAATTCTAATTCCAAATTAAATTTAAACAACTCAATTCATAACTATATTGAAATTAATTCAAATGGTGAAATTAATGATTTACTAATCGATGATTCTAAAAAAGATGACTTGTCAGTTAAATCCAATAGCTTTTTGACCAATACATCTTCTTCAAATTCTACTACAACTACAACCGATAATAATAATAATAGTAATAAAAATAAACTTTTTGTTAAAGTTAAAATAAAAGAAGACGAATCTATTAATATTGGTTTAAATAACAAAATTTACCTTTTCAACTTACCTTTTGAATCAACTTCAAATCCATTAGTTGTTGAAATTATTAAATCAAAACTTATTTCTAAAATATCAAAATATAATCCTAATAATATTTTAATATCTTGTAATATCGAATATAAAGATAACGCAAATGATTTAGTAACAATAGATTCTCAAGAAGATTTACAAGTTGCTTTAATGTATTTGAATAACAACAATCTAAATTTAATTGTTACAATACAGGAAATTTCATTCGATAATATAACAGTTGTACAAACTGCTAAAACTAATACTGCATCATCTTCATTAAGTGATATATTACCAAAAATATCTAAAATTACATCATATTTTACTTTATTCACTTCTGAAATTACCCTATCAGCGCATTATGAGAAAATCCTGTTAGTCGGAGGTTTAGGAATAATATCTTTCATCCTTGCTAATGTCATGTATACCACGAAAAAATAGTTGCCTATCATCTAACCATGTCAAAATAGTATTATATAATAATATTCATATACCCTTTATAAATCTAAAACACACCGCTCGCCGATCGACGCACACTTTTCGCTGACGCAGAATTTTTTTTTCTTTTTTTTTTCCAGCATTTCTTCAAATTTGTTTTTTTGCCCTTGTGTTGTTAATTCACATCAACGTTCTCTTTTCCTTTCCATCTAAAGATATACATCCTGAATCTTTTTACACGAAACAGTTTACATATTAATCGAATATAATGGGTGTACAAGATTTTCAACCTGATAGCCAGTTTGGCGTACAATTAAAACAACAAATTTCCAATACTTTAGCATCTTATAATACTGAAGATCCAGTTTATGTTGCAGAGTTTTTATTAGTTTTAATTAAAAACAATAGATCACCAAAAGAGATAGTTGACGAATTTACTCAATTATTTGGTGGTATAATCGATGAAAAATTTGTTCAAGATGTTATAAATGAAATTTTGAAAAATCAAGGAGAAATAACTCAACCTCAACAAATACAACCAAATTCAAATTCAAATTCAAATCTAATTCCAACTCCAGTTCCAACTACAGCTCCAGTCCCAATTGTTAATAATGAAGATGATGGAATGGCAATAGATAATAATGGATCAAATGAAAATAAAGAAGTTAGATTCAATGTAGAATCTCAAACACCTCAATCAGCATTTGGTAATAATACAGTTGTCAGTGCTTTCAGTGGTGATTTAGTTTCAAATAAATTCAATTTTACTAGTAATAATAATAATAACAATAGTAGAAGAGGTAATTTTAAAAATCAAAGAGGTGCAAGAAATGCCAATAGATCAGTAAATTTAAGGAAACAACAAAATTTAAATAAAATGATGGAAATGTCACTTGATAATAATAGTGAAATGACAACTAATTTTATCAGTGATAAACCTGGTGTTAGATGTAAAGATTTTCCTCATTGTCCAAATAAACTTTGTTCAAATATTCATCCAACTAAATGGTGTAGAAATTATCCAAATTGTCCAAATTTAAATCGTACATGTACTTATTTACATCCAGGTGAAGATGATGAATTATTTAAAGAATATGAAAGAGTTAGAGAAGCTAAATTTTCTCAAAAGAAAGCACCAATTAATTCAGGTATTTCATTATGTAAATTTGGTTCAATTTGTCAAAAGGAATTATGTCCTTTTGGACATCCAACTCCTGCAAATAAAGATGCTAAAGTTACAATTTTACAATGGTGTGTTGATAATAAAGACTGTAAAGATTCAAATTGTTCAAGAGCTCATTCATCTCCAAATTATAAACCAATACCTAAATCATTTAATGGTAATTCAAATAATAGTAATTTATCAATTGGTAATAATAATGATACACAAGAGAAAAGTTTAGAACAATGTAAATTTGGTTCATATTGTAAAAATTTTAGATGTCCTAAAAGGCATGCAACTTCTCCAATTTTATGTAGAGAAGGAGCAAATTGTACAAGAATTGATTGCTTTTTTCAACATCCTTATAATGAAGTTTGCAGATTTGGTGTTAATTGTACCAATGTTAATTGTGCATATGAACATCCTGATGGTAAACAAGTTCAAAATAATAGTGTTACACCAGGTGGTAATAAAGTTTGGATTAATGGACAAAATCAAGATACAGGTTCTACATCACAACGTCAATTTGCAGTATCTGAAGATCAAGTTTTAGAGCAAGCACCTCCACAAGAAACTGTTTAGTATTAGGATATTATCAAACAAAAAAGCAAAGAAAAAGAAATGAAGGAGTAATGTGTATACTCACTTAATATGCATTTGTACCGTTTTGTTTTCCATTTTAAGTTTTATTTTAGTGTATTTGATTTTCTTATGACATTTTTTATAGTTTAGTTTTGTATAATTTTTTTTTTCTTTTACATTTTTTTTCTTTTTTTTTTTTTTTTTTTTTTTTTTTTTTTTTTTTTTTTTTTACTTTTTTTTTATAATTTTTTTTTTATCATTTGTATTGTGTATATCATTTAATAAACCAACACACAATGTGAAAACGAATCGATGCAAGAGATTTACCAACCTTTTGCAGGCTGGGAAAAGTAATCCAAGAATATGTACGATAGAAAAGGGAAAACCCAAATCTAGAAGCTATTCAGCAAATCGAAAGTGAAACAGTGAAATAATGAAATAAAAAAATAATGAAATAATGCAATATGCGTTTGCAGGGTGCAGATAATGAAAACGCAGAAGCTGAGACAGCCGGGAAAACCGTTAATTTAGCAAAAAACAAAACAAGGCTAGCCATTTCATTGGCTCCCGCTTAATTAATTTACCGTTTCCAGCATCGTAATTGCATGCATAAATTAAATTTTCTTTGTTTTTTATAAGCGGTGAGGAAAGTTTATTACGGACATACCGATTGGGGTTTTTTCTTTTTTCTGATTGGTGAGATCTGTATATCACAGGTAATATTATTACAGTATGTGGTGTGTTTTACAGCTTACATGTATGACAGGATCGTCTTTACCGCCAACCGGCCAGCGTCTTCTTCTTTCCTTTTTTTAATTCTTCGTTTAGCAACGTATAACACACTTTGGCACTTTCTGAAAAAGAAATTTTCTCAGCAAAAAAAAAAAAAAATTTTTTTCCTTTTTTCTTTTCTTTTTTCCCTCGTTGGCTGCAAATGCTGCCACTTTGCAATTGGTCACCCCTGTGATGTGTACATGTATGGTATATGTAAAGTGTATATGTTTCGGGTGTGTGTACGATGTATACAATGTATGTATGCATTCACTCCCTAGAATGTTTGAACGCCCCCCTTATTCTGATTTGACTATTTGATGCATCACAAGACACTTAATTTGTGGTTCCAGGCAAACCGGTTTGCCTGATGCAGCATCTAGCTTCTCACTTTGGTAAGCTTGATTAATTAATTATGTATGCAACTGTAACAGGATTTCCAACGTTTTCACATCATTTCTTTTTTTTCGAATACTGGTCATTAATACTATGCGTGTTTCATATATATGTATGTAATTAACTATATTCAGAGCTTGTGTATGCAGAGGACAAAGCTTTTCTATTCAACATGTAATTATTTTGGGAATCACTGCAGTGAATGTCATTAGAAACGGATGACTTTCATCATATGTACCAATAACCCAGGGGGACATACAGGTCTTACAGGAAATCATAATGCAAATTTCGTAATAACGCCTACGTTTAATCAGCTTGCTAGTTTACAGTGTATACAAGCAAAGCCTCTGCTACGTAAATATTGGGGAATGGACACAGCAAAACTTGCTTTCACACATCCCTTAATTTTTTATTGTGATGGTATCATCTATATCTTGTTTTCTTGGAAAAACAGTTGCTCTCCAAATTTCAATCAGCTAATTTGCGTTTCATGCAATGACGTAGATATACCTTCAACACTTTTTTTATTTCTTGATGACTCCAATTACCATAGACTGTGATATTGATGTTGCAAACTTATGTGTAAAATTAAAGTAGTGCATATATAAAATTTGACAAGCCATATGTCATTTTACACTTTAGGTGCCAATTTTAGCATTTTTTGACAATTTTTGACTTTATGAAAATCAAAATATGCATGTTGTCAATATCCTCCTTGCTCGCAGATATTAACACAGTAAATAAGATGTACGTATAATTAAACTTGGTTATAAATAACTCTATATAAGGGAATAACTCATACTACTGACTATGTAAACTAGTGAAAGAGTGGTAGTGTGAATGGACGTTCTTCCAACCTCGCTCGCCTGCGCCACAACCTCGGTATATATATGCATCTCCCCGATTCGCCTCCCTCATGCGCCACACGTAAACCATTTATGTTACTCATGCGTTATGGCTTATGCAGGTATCTGCATACCTCAATATATCTCTGTAGAGGTAGTATTGACATACTTTGGAGTGAAGTAAAAGAATGATGCTGAAAAAAACTTAGGTTAATTACTCCTTTTTCTCCATCCACCTAATGACTGCGCTCGTCATGGTATCACTAGTTTCTCATGGGCGGAATCCTACTTGTAGTATCCTTGATGCTTCATATTGTCATTCCTGTCCCTCGCTGGATGGGGTTTATCCTGTTCTTATTTAGACACTTCCTTGTTCTTAAACCACTTGTCTTGCCAACTACTTATGTTCAATTCAGTAATATTTGCTCTCACATCCACTATATGTAGTCATTACATTTATTACCTTCAATTCCATATGTAATCCATTTAGTTCGTCGTAAACTCTTCTAACTGAATAGCAATTTAAATTCACCTATTTCTCCTCTGAGATGGATCCTCCTCTGTTCCCGCAGACCGTTGGCTTTTTAGATCAATAGGTTGCATTTGTGCCAGAGTGCCTCTGCGTAACAGTGATCACCCGGGGGTTTAAAAAATGTAAGGACAGAATCATAATAAGATTACAGTCAAAAAAAAAAAAAGTCAATTCTGAGGAAAGGTTGTAAACACCATTAAAACCTCAGTAGCGTCAATGCCCTGCTCATTGATTAAGGTGTCCACTTTAGAGAATAAGCCTTGGAAAGTATGGGTCCATCTAAGAGTGTGTTTAAAGTCTGTGGTGGCAGAGCTTTAGTAAGACAATCTGCTGGATTCAGTTTTCCCGAGATGTGCTGAAGGGAGATATGGTTATGCTTTGAATAAAATCGCAATGCCAATATGCAGTTCAGGTATATCGTTTGTAATGGGCGGTTGGGTTTGTGACCTTCATTTATCGTGTCAACAACTGCTTTATTATCACAGTGACAGTCTATTAGTACGTCATCATAACCTTGTTCTCGTAATAATGGGACCACGCTAAGTGATTCAAGTACACCTCTACGTAATGCTAATAATTCGGCATCGTAGCTTGAATTCGTATGGGGGACTAAACGATATGACTTAGATTCCAGATACATGCCATTGAGCAGCATCAGATAACCACCTTGGGCAAAACTTTCTTTTCTCGCTGCGTCGGTATATAAAGTTAACCTAAGAGTTGTTTCTGAAGTAAGTACCTGCAATTTTGGGTAATAGTAAAATGAATATCTAGTTGCATAAACGTACCGTAACACTTGAATGGCTTCTATGTAAAGATCAGGCGAAGATTTAGCTCCAAATTGCGCAAGAAAACTTGAGTGATTTTGTATATCAAATCTTCCAGCAGTTGCAATGTAAGTTAAAGTTCCCACCATGGACTGATAGGCTTTATGTGAATAAAGTTCTCTCAGTTGATCGTATAGTTTTGATTCTGTTTTGTAAACTATGTTGTGTGGCGTCTGTTTCCCGTTAAATAAAATTTGCTGAACAAGGTCCAACTCGGTGTGATTGTGTAATGGGTCAACTGCATAACATTCGCCAAACGATCGATCAAGAGCCGGATTTGATGGATCTTCTGCCTCTAAAGTGCACAACTTGTGTGTGAGAACAGACGGTAAAATTTGGGGAGCGGCTAGTTGTTCCATACCTCCAACGAATGGCTTCGTTGTGTGGATTTTAATGATATCTCTCAACACTTGAGGGAGTAAGCTTACTAACTTATCTAGGTACGTAGTCAAACCAATTTGTAGAAATTCCTTGGCCTGCGTAAAGTCGTAGCCTAGGAATAAGCTGGGATCAGGAGTAATTTTGAGTTTAAATTTCTTGCGTAAGGTGTCCTCAAGTGGCTTAGGGTTGCGTGCCAGTACGATAAAGTCGTCAACATGGTGTGCAATCCTAATAGATCGGTCTTGAGTGAAGTGTAAGCATTCATCAATATGCGATCGTGTAAATGGTAAAGGGCGTCCCTCCAAGACTTTAATTACTTCCTTATGAAAAAGTAACACCGATTCATTTAATCCGTATGCTCCACCGTCTAATGCAACTAAAGAACTCCTAAAATGGTGAGAGAATCCATTGGGTGTTTTTAGCACATAGTTTGCTTCGGCTGGCATCCTGCTTACTAAGAATGCTGCTTCAACATCATAAGTTGTAAAATATGCACCTTCCATTACGGTAAACAGGGTAAACAGGAAAAATTGAGTTCTTCTAGAAGCTACCGGGCTAGAAACCGTCTTGTCATGATGATGTATAGTCTTAGGGTTGATAGTTATTAGTCTGGCTTTGGCCTTCTTGGAATCCAGTTTCCTGGTAAAATGCCAAAAAGTATGTAGATTAGTACATTTGGCTGGACGTCTAGCTAGTGGCCTAAATACTTTATTATCAATGAAAGATTGGACTTCTTTGTTTATAGCAATTCGCCATTCATAGTAATTAAGTGCTTGTTTGAAGTTAGTTGGTACAAAGTTGGGGCCAGAACTAATGAGATCATTTTTGTGAGGGCTTATCATTTCTTGTGGCGTACTTAGTACCAAAGTATTGATGGAGAGCTCAACGGATTTCTCAGATTCGTAGGGTACTAAGACAGTACAAATCTGTGGAATTTGATTAGCAGGCAAGGTTTTATTTCCTTTATGCAAAGCAAAAGTACCTAATCTAGTAATCTGGGTGGTATTGTAAATTTTGTAAGCAGTGTTCATAGATAGATATTGATTTTGCTCTGTAAATCCAATAAAGAATGTTTCCATTGCGTAAACACCGTTTGCGCCTTTATGTTGGATCAACCCATCTTCAAGGAAGTGTGGCAATCTTGGTAAAGTAAAGTTCACGTTATTGTAAAGGTAGGCAAGTTGTGTTGCTAAATGTTCGGCCTTCAGTTGCTTAGCTTCCTCCGAAAGATTCTGGCTAATGCGTTCGTAATACTTGCCAGCAGGTAATTGGTTAGATATACCCGTGTGAGGTAAACGATTGTAGAGTGTTTTTGCATATTGGTAAGATAGAACAAAATACTCATCATGATATTGTGGGGAAATGTGTGCAATGACCAGTGCTCTCGTTGTTTTCAGTGTCCTGACACAACGTTCTGCTGTACCATTGTATTGTTTCTCACCTGTATGGGCCACGTCTAGGCTTGGCATTATCTTATCACCTAAGTAAGTAGGGATATAAGTGGTAATGGGGAATCCTAGTCCAGAGAATTCAGTGCCTTTATCAGTAATAATCAGTTTATGAGTTATACCTCGACGTCTGGATTCTTGATGGATGTGGTCATAAACTAAAGAAGCAATAGATGCTTTTGTGGGCGATATAAAGATGTGTAGATATCTTGAATAATTATCGATTAATAAAACAACGTAACGCTTTTCTGTAAAAACTGTAAAGGGTCCACAAGTATCAAGATGTAAATGTTCAAACGAAAGTTGGAACATTCTATCTTTAATATGATTGTGTATTGGTTTATTAGTCAGTTTAATTTCAAGACATGTTTTGCATGCTTTAATGGCATTTATATCAGTTGAGCTAAGATAGAAATCGACAGTTTTCAACATTTTCCAGTGTCTGTGTCCATAATCATAGTGTAATTTCAACGCTTCATTTTCAGAAGTAGTATCGATAGACAGATCTACATTGGATGTGTCCACTATTAAGATGGTATGCTGTTCTGGGTTAGGTGTAATACAAGGTAAAATGCCAGTGTATTTATGTATAGTGACTGTGGAATCTTTCTTGGTTTTGATATATGCCCACTGCCGTTTAAGGTTTGGATTAAGTTTCGCCATGTCAATAATGGTGATTTTCAGATTAGTTAATAACACACCATAATTGTGTTTGTTTAATACTGAAATGTTAATACTATTGAACGGACTAATCGGCAGATAAAGGCATGCCAACTCTAAATTTAAGAAGTTAAACAAGCCTGATCTAACGGGATCTGGTATTGTTTAAAATCTTTAATTTTTGATTGGTCACTTATAACACTTATCGAAGCTCTAGAATCTAGCAAGTAACGATGCTAAAAACTGTGGTTGTATGTGTTCGGATCATGAGATACATTAACGATGTATATGAGGTAAGTAATAATAGTTTAAAAGTATTGGTTAGTAATTGTGTTTTGAAGGAAAAAAATTAGTTTAGTGTTGTATGATTGACTCTTAATATGCAATCTTTAGTTACAAGGAGAGTGTTTCTCCCATTTTTGTGCCATGCCAATAATTTCGGAAATCTCCACAAAAAAAACACATTGATAAATCTTGACCAGCCAAGATCTCAGATAAAAAACCAAGCTCAATTTCTTATGCTACTGTTAATTTTTTTTACACCTCTGTAAGAAGCTGTGACTAACAATATTTGGAACGAAATATATTCAAGGCAGGAAGTTGTATCTGCAAATTCGTAAACAATCTACCACAGTGAGTAAGTTTTGCACTCTCGAAATAATTGGTTTTTTGTCTCGAATTTTTTCTTTTAGTATATGTAATAATTTATATAAGCTTGCTACACTTTCTACCAGAACAGTTATATATTATCTGAATTCTAAAAATTACAACAAATCCTTATTTACATAAAAATAAAAACCAATACAATAAACTACTATTGTTCACTCTGAAAAATGATATCAAAATACTGACAATGTGTTTATCTTATTATATTGAGTAAAATCATTGAATTAAATTATCGAATTTGTTTTTTTTCATTTATAAACAGAGTTTATTATACCTGTAAATAGTATTTTTTATTGCCCATGTATGTGCAATGTATTAGCAATATTTGTTGCCTGAAAAATATTGCTAATACTTCCTGGTTGCGCCGAATCCTTTACCCAATTAGGTTTGGCCTAAAACTGTTTCAGCTAACTCCAATTTATACAAAAGATAGTGTTCTTTTGAGCAACCATTCACACATGGATAGAAGTGGAAGCGTTAATAAAAAGATAAACTTAATTCATTTATAAAATATATATTTTAACCTTACAAAGAAAAGCTATATAAAGACATTGTTTTATAAACTAAATTTATTTTTTACCGAAAGAGTCAGAGTAGACATCTAATGGAGATGGTTGAACAGCATGTTCTTTCCATAAGTTTGGAGTTAAGAAACCGTAAGTGTTACCAATTGCAGCGAAAGCAGCTTTTAAAGTGTTTTCAGCAGTTCTGGTAGAACCTGAAGAAGTAGTGTAAATATCTTCAATACCTGCAAATTGTAATAATTGTTTAACGTTTGGTGAAGCAACAATACCGGAACCTCTTGGAGCTGGAATTAATCTAACGTTAACTGAACCACATTTACCTGAAGTTTTGTTAGCAATAGTATGTGGAGCACCTAAATTAGAACCCCAGTAACCTCTTCTAACTGGAATGATGGATAATTTAGCAATAGTAATTGCACCTCTAATAGCGTTAGCTAATTCTTTAGCGGATTTAACACCTAAACCAACGTGACCGTTATTATCACCAATGACCATAACAACCTTCATTCTAGTTCTTTGACCAGCTCTAGTTTGTTTTTGAACGGAAAGGACAGCCATAACTTTTTCTTCTAATTTTGGTAATAAAGTATCAACAATTTGGTATTCTTTGATTGGTAAAGAGTGGGTGTAAATTTCTTCAATAGAAGTAATTTTACCAGAGTTTACTAATCTACCTAACTTGGTGACAGGAACCCAAGCTTTTTCTTCGGTTTGTCTGTTGTTTCTTCTTGGACCTCTTCTTGGACCTCTGTTTTGTTGTGGAGCACCTGACATTTTTTATTTATGATAATATGAATTCGTCGGAATGTAACGTGGAAATCCGGGGATGGTGGTTTTCTATCGACGTGGAAGAATTCTGGTAAAAGAAACGAAAGCAAAAAGTCCCAAAAGCCCAAAAAGGATATGGAGTTGAACACATTTCATGTTTGAAAAAAAAAGGTGAAAAAAAATAAAGAAGCGAATTCGTTTTCAGCGTCAATTTTAATTTTCATGAAAAGCATTCAGGGCTTGCAAACCCTCTATCAGTGCACGTGACTGGTATTCCATTTTTTTTCTGTTTTGGTTTTACTTACATTTTAATTGATTTTGTTACAATAGAGATGATGACTTAACCGGAATCATAACCTGTGGAGATTTGCACCCCATGATTAAATATTGGCTCTTCCAATAACGGTACTGAAAATTTCTTATATATTTTTGACTGATTATGTAGCAATTTAAAGGAGCTGGCATAAACATGCTTCTACAAATTTATTGAAAACTAAACAGTACAACAGCTAGATTTGTAAAATTGCTATGGCTACTTTAACTGTACACAAAACAGTAAATACGACACTCAATGTTTTTATTTTTCATGTAGAACTGGGAACAAAAAGCACATGGTATCTTTTCAAAGTCCTATGGGTATAGAAATACTCATACATAATTTGATTCACTGACATGTTTATACGATTGATACTTGTAAACAATAAAAAGAATCCACAGTTTGTACTACCAGGATCCTTTTATTTCCAACACAAACAGTTACATCATTGATAAACAGCTCCAAACACCGGATAAACTACACAACACATTATCAGATAATCCGCCCTATCTGACTTCTACAGACTCTGCTCTCTATAAGCTATACCAGTCGCATCCTACACATGTTTGACTTCGCTTTGGATGATTAGACAGCTCTTGTTCGGAGTCAAGACTTTTTTCACAATCTGATTCCTGTTGACATGTTTTCTAGCAACTCATCATCATCTCATCGTCTCTAAATGCTAAGCACGTTTATCGTCCTCATCTGTATTTCTTGAATAATAGAGAGGATACGTAGAGGCTTCTGGTCACAGCTTGTAACAATGTATGTAATAGTAAACAATTCCGCAATTTCACGTGACTTGCAGCACTTTTATTATGTATCGGCCTTTTTCGTTGCATGACTGAAAATTCTGTAATTTCCCTTTTTTTCTTGTTCCCTTATGGTTTTCCATCTCTTTAATTCTGAATTATTACTCATTGACTTGGATAGCTTTTATTTTTTGAATCTTATATCTATCTTCATAAATACTCCCTTGAATTCCTACTTGATTCTTTCTTTTTTTTATCTGATTCTTCTTGTAATTTCATTTCCTTTCCCTTTCTTCTTTTCCTAGTTCTTAAACTATATATTTATATATACAGTCTCTTTATTAAGAAACACTAATCAAAATGTCAACTCCTCAACCTATCTCAAAATTAACTCAAGCTTTTGAAAAAACTGGTTTATCACCAAGAAACACAGTTTCCACTTCTCCAACTGCTTCTTATTTAGATCAATATAAACCATCAACTTTCAAAGCAACTAAAACTCTTAAACCTTTCTCTACTGGTGATATCAAAATTTTATTATTGGAAAATGTCAATCAAACTGCACTGAACATTTTCGCTCAACAAGGTTATCAAGTTGAATTCTTAAAAACTTCATTACCAGAAGAAGAATTAATTGAAAAAATTAAAGACGTTCACGCTGTTGGTATTAGATCAAAAACTCAATTAAATGAAAACGTTCTTAAACATGCAAAACATTTAGTCGTTATTGGTTGTTTCTGTATTGGTACTAATCAAGTTAATTTAGAATACGCTGCTAAAAATGGTATTGCAGTTTTCAATTCTCCATTCTCAAATTCAAGATCAGTTGCTGAATTAACAATTGCTGAAATTATCGCTTTATCAAGAGAATTAGGTGATAGAAATATGGAATTACATAATGGTACTTGGAATAAAAAATCTGCTAGATGTTGGGAAGTTAGAGGTAAAACTTTAGGTATTGTCGGTTATGGTCATATTGGTTCTCAATTATCAGTCTTAGCTGAATCTTTAGGTATGAATGTTTTATATTATGATGTTTTAATGATTATGTCTTTAGGTAACTCTAAACAAGTTGGTTCATTACAAGAATTATTAAACAATTCCGATTTTGTTTCTTTACACGTTCCTGAAACTGCAGAAACTAAACAAATGATTTCAACTCCTCAATTAGCTGAAATGAAAGACGGTTCTTACTTAATTAATAACTCTAGAGGTACTGTTGTTGACTTACCTGCTTTAATTGATGCTTTGAAAGTTGGTAAATTAGCTGGTGCATGTATTGATGTTTATCCAAAAGAACCAAGAGCTAATGGTCCACATTTCAATGGTCATGAATTATTACCTTTCATCGATGAATTAAAATCTCTTAAAAACGTTATTTTAACTCCTCATATTGGTGGTTCTACCGAAGAAGCTCAATCTGCTATTGGTATTGAAGTTGGTACTGTTTTAACTAAATATCTTAACGAAGGTGCATCCATTGGTGCTGTTAACTTCCCAGAAGTTGCATTAAGAGCTTTAGATTTAGATGAAGAAAATGTTTGTAGAATCTTATACATCCATCAAAATGTTCCTGGTGTCTTAAAAACTGTTAATCAAATCTTATCAGACTACAATATTGAAAAACAATTCTCAGATTCTAGAGGTGATGTTGCATACTTATTAGCAGATGTTTCCGGTGTCAATGCAGAAGATATTAAGAACTTAAATGCTGAATTAGAAGCAACTCCATTTAACATCTCAACTAGATTATTATATTAAAAAATTTTAATCAACAATATGAAGCATATCAAGTAATGTCATATTTACTTACTACCTTTCAGTTCTTAATTTTTTCTTCCTTATTCAACTACCATTGACATTTTATAAATAAATTATATATATATTATATATATATATATACAATATATGTACATTTTCTTGCTTTTTATACATTACTCGGGTGGTCCTCAGCTTTGACTGAGACTCGTTCAACACGCTATATCCTATTCTAATAAATTCAAGTACTATTCATATCTTCCAGGTAAAGACTTAAGGCGCCTGCTAGAACTAACGATTAAATGCTCCCTCTTTATAGTGAAAACTTCCTCGCCTTTTCCGTCATTTTCTTAAATTTTATTTCTGCGGGTGGCAAAAAAGTTAGATCTTTTGAACCTATTTGAAGTACAGATTTTGCCTTCTTGAAGTGTTTCTGATCTTGTCAATTATCACAGTCGGTCAAGATAAACATGTCAGTCATTACATCGGCTGCCCCTTACTTATCTCTTCTGGATGAATCAGATTCAGAGCTAAAAGTTTATGCCCTAAAGTCTCTCGATAAACATGTCGATCAATTATGGTCAGAAATTGCCAACAAAATCACTGAAATTGAAGAATTATTTGAAGATAATAAATTCAGCCATAGAGGATTAGCAGCTTTATTAGCTTCTAAAGTCTATTACAATATTGGAGATTATGATTCCGCTGTTAAGTATTCTCTTTTAGCTGGTAAAGTTTTCGATACCAATGAAAACTCAGAATACGCTGAAACAATTGTTTCCAAGTGTATTGAATCTTATATCAAACTTTCCCAATCAAAATACTCTGACAAATCTATTATTATTGATCAAAAATTAACAGCCATTTTTGAGCAAATGCTAGCAAAATGTGTTAAAGATGACGTTAAATTAGCATTAGGTATTTCATTAGAAAGTTACCGTTTAGATATTGTTAAAGATATTATCAATAAACAAATTGAAGATAAAGTTCCTGATGATACTATAATGAATTTAGTTGCATATATTTTGACTTGTAGTACAACCGTTATTAATGATGTTCATTTTAAAACTGAAACATTGAATGAGTTAATTGCTATTTTATTAAGATTTACCAACCCTGATTATTTCCTTGTAACCAAAATAATTGCACAATTGAATGATTCTAAATATGCTCATAAAATCTTGAAAAAATTAATTTTAAATGATGATACTATTCCAATGGCTTATCAAATTGCATTTGACATGGTTGGAATTGCATCTCAAGAATTATTAACTTCTACCTCTAAATTCATCAAATCAGATGCCGAAATCGATGAATTCAATGTTGCAACAGTTAGATTATTAAAAATTTTATCAGGAGTACCAACATGTGATTTAGATCTTACATTTCTTTCAGAAAATAAAAGTGTTGATATCAGTATCTTGAACGCCTCCAAAAAAGCATTAGATGGTAGAAATTCTTTATATCATTCTGCAATTACTTTTGCTAATGCTTTCATTCATGCGGGTACTACTGACGATTCCTTTTTCAGATCCAATTTAGAGTGGTTAGGAAAGGCAAATCACTGGTCAAAATTCTCTGCAACTGCTGCTTTCGGTGCTATTCATAAAGGTAATTTAGCTACAGGTCGTCAAGTTTTACAACCTTACTTACCAGGAAATACATCAAATGCTTATACAAATGGTGGTTCTTTATACGGGTTAGGTTTAGTTTATGCGGGTCAACACCATCATATATTAAGCTATTTACGTGAAATCTTAGAGTCTAATTCTTCTAATGTTGAAAACAAAGATAATGATACTATCCTTCATGGCGCATGTTTGGGTATTGGTATATCTGCTATGGGACTTGCAGATATGGAATTATATAATGAGCTTAGTGTTGTATTATATGCCGATTCTGCTGTTTCTGGTCAAGCTGCTGCATTAGCCATGGGTTTAGTAATGTTAGGAACAGGTAATGAGCAAGCATTAAATGATATGTTTTCTTATGCTCAAGAAACACAACATGAATTCATAATTAGAAGTTTAGCTGTTGGTATGGCATTAATTTGTTTTGGTATAGAAAACAAAGCTGATAGTTATATCAAGAAAATGTTAGATAACAAAAATTCTATCTTACGTTATGGTGGTTGTTTTACAATTGGTTTAGCTTATTGTGGTACCTCAAATAAAACTGCAATAAAAAATCTATTACATGTTGCAGTATCTGATTCCTCTGATAATGTCAGAAGAGTAGCTGTTATGTGTCTAGGTTTTGTTTTATTACGTGAATATACAAAGGTACCTACTATTGTTGAATTACTTTCTCAATCCCACAATCCATACGTTCGTTATGGTTCTGCTATGGCATTAGGTATTTCTTGTGCTGGTCATGGCTTAAAAAGTGCTTTAGACGTTTTAGAACCTTTACTAACTGATTCAACTGATTTTGTTAGACAAGGTGCAACATTAGCTAAATCAATGATTTTAATTCAACAAAATGAGAAAACCTTCCCTAAAGTTAAAGAATTTAGAGAAAAACTTGCATCATCGGTTAGTAATAAACATGAGGAAGCATTAGCTAGATTTGGTGCAGCGTTATCTCAAGGTATACTCGATGCTGGTGGAAGAAACACTACAATTCAACTAGAAAACCCACAGACAAACACCTTAAACATGAAAGCTATTGTAGGTTTAGCAATATTTACTCAATACTGGTATTGGCATCCATTTGCACATTTCTTATGTCTATCTTTTACCCCAACTTCTGTTATTGGTGTTACAAATAATCTGAAAGTACCAAAAATGAAAATCAATTGTCATTCTAAAGAAGAATATTTTGAATATCCACCAATGACCGAAGCTCAAGTTGAGAAACAAGCAGAAAAAGTTGCAACCGCTGTTCTTTCTACTACACATAGGGCAAGAAATAGAGCAGCAAAGAAAGAAAAAGCCGAGAAGGAAGACAAAATGGATGTTGATAAAGAAGAAAAGATAGATAATAAAAAAGCTGATGAAACTGCTAGCGTAGTAGACAATGAAGAACTTCAAAGCAATAACTATACATCACTATATGCAAAAGAACCTTACCAAATAGAGAATATGTCAAGAGTATTACCAACACAACTAAAATATGTTACATTTTCTAAATCAGCCAGATTCACTCCTATCAGGAAATTCAAATCAATTTGTGGTATTGTTGTATTGAAGGATAATGAACCTAGTACATCATTTGATATAATCAATACGTTACATGAAAAATCAAGAACTGATGCGCCTGTTCCTCGTCCTTTCAAAATTGATGAAACAATTGATAAAGTGACTGACTTGGAAGAAATGTGAAGAAGCTAAGGAATTTATTCCAGTATATATAATATGTATATATTCTTATGTCTATGTGTGTGTATAACAGATAAATCTCATAAATATTGGTAAAACTTACGGGAAAAATGAGTATAGTTCCTAGTTGGAATTATAGTACATGCGGATTTTATTCAGTTTTTATAAATCAATCACAAAAAAAAAAACTATTTAAATCTATCAAAGGCATTTTCAAGTTGATCCTTTTTACGTTGAATGTTATTTTCAAGATCTGCTTTTTGACGTCTAAGTTCCTTCTCTTTTTCTAAAGCCTTTTCAACACGCATTGAACGTTCAGAAATAAGATTCTTTCTTTGTTTTCTTTTGAATCTACGTAATGCTGAATTTTTGGCAGATGTTGATGGTTTGATAAATTGTTCAATATCTTTTTTATCTTTTTGTAATTCTTCTTCAGCAGTTTGTGCATTTCTTTCGCTTTCTTCTTTAGCCGATAACCTTTCATGTGGTTTTCTACGATCAACAGTACCAACAACGTTTGGATCTAAAGTAATCATATCTGGTTTCAATTTATTCATCAACATTCTAACTTCTGATTCCTTTCTCATCTTTGTAGTTTCAAATGGATTGATTTCTAGTGCATCATAATTGGATTCACCAGCACCTGGAACAATAATTGAAGAAAAACCTTTATTATGACCAACACCTAGTATATCTTCGAACGGTACAAATCTTGTACTTTGAATTTGAGAACTTGGAATTAAATGACTCATATATGGATTTTTTTGATGTGATTTAAACAAATCTTTCCAAACAGTTACATGTGGTCCCCATCCCACTGACACTAAACCAGTATCTGATATATCAACAGTATTTGCTTGGGTTGGAGTGTAGTAACTATCTAACTCTTCAAATTTTCTAATATCCCAAATTTTCAAAGTTTTATCTGCACCTAAAGCAGCCATGTATCTACCATCTCTATTAACAGCCAATGACCTTACTGGACCATTGCAAACTTGTAATTTAGCTAAAGGAGTTGACATTGCAGGTGACCATAAACTAACTTGACCATTTGAATGACCCGCATGAATAACTGCATTCCATGGATTCTGTCTCATTGAAATTGTTGGACCTAATTTAGTTCTAAGTTGTGCACTTAACTCACCAGTTGAAATATCATGGTATTTAATCCAACCAGATTTACCAGCAGATACCAATAAGAAATGATATGGCAAGAAATCAAGTAATGTTGGATCAGTATGCTGTGATAATTTATGAATTTCTGTACCTTCATGATCATATATATAAACATATTTTTTTTGAGCTACTGCAAACATTTGATTATTATGTAAATATTTAACAGCGTTAACAGTTTCATTCAAATTTAACTCAGTATGAAGTTTACCTAATCTCCAATCAAATGAAGCAACATGTCCTTTTTTACCACCAAGAATTAAGTCACGTCCATTACGACTATAATCGATTGTATATGGACCAAAATCGTTTAATTTTAATTCAAATCTTTTATTAGCAGTACTTATATCAACATTTTCAACAATTTCATCTTGTTTATATCTCCATGTTTTTTCCATTCCTTCACTTTCAATGAAACCTTGCTCTTCAGTAAGTAAGATTTCAGTTTTAGCTGCTGTTTCACGTGCTTCTTCAAAATCATCATCCATTTTTTTTAATTGTCTTTGTCTTTTGGATGTTGGAGTAAAGCTTTTTTTAGCTTCAGCTGTATTATCTTCTCCATTTTTTGGCCCTTTAGTATACCCACTCATTTTGTATCTATAATATAAAATTTAAAGTGGAAGAGTACCTTTTGTGTCCTTGGATAAAAATATTTTACAGGTAGCTGAAAATTCCAGACCTCTGCAAGCTGATAATAAAATTTTTTTTTTTTTTTTTTGAAAATTTCATGAACGCAACATAAATCAGTGTTGCGTAAAATAACGACGAAGGCTCAGCGTTTTTTGCCTGTTTTGTTTGTGTATGAAAAAAAACAAGTTGAGCCCTCTTTGTTTAACTTAAAAGCAAAGCATCTTCTTTCTGCAAACATGTTCTACAGAGAGCACTTGGATGAAGAAGACAATGGAATTATTACTTTTGAGTCAGATAATGAAGATTGGAGCAGCAATTCTATTGTAGAGTCTCCAATTATCAATGAAAATACCGTCATTGAGTTGCTACATGACAGTAGTACTATAGAACCGCAAAAAAGTAATGAAACAACAAGAACAAGAAATCGTGATAAATTCAAAGGGCTTTTAAGAACGCTTTCTTGGAAGAAAACTGGCTCCACACCCAAAACTCTTCTTAAAGAGCCAGAAGAAGCAATGGAAACCAAAGCAGATGAGAGTCTTGTAATTGACGGTTATATTGATGGCCACGCAGAACCACTGGCAGGCTACTACGATAACACAATAAGTCCAGTTCATGAAAGAGAGCAGTACAATCAAGATTTTCTCAATTTTAATCAGGATCAGGAAAATATTTTCAAGCGGAATGTTTCCAAAGAAAGCTTAACATCTTTAAATGGAGAAGACTCTATTTTAACGCCAAGTAAAAGAAACGAAACTGTGAATTCTAGAGAAAATTCTCCAAAGAGAACGTTAAGTCGTAGATTTTCTATATTTTCTTTAAAATCAAGGCCTTCTACAGCAAATTTAGACTTTAATATTGATGAAAACCTATCATATTTTGAAGATTTAAACGTGCTAAGTGCATGGAGGCTTCCTAAATTTGAAAAACCTAAAATTCTGCTTGAAAAAAATCCTAAAAATAATAAAGATGATGCTAATACTATTTTTTTCTTTATGAATTACAATAAAACCTCAAAGGAAAAAGAAAGCTTCCCAGAAGATAAATGTAGCAAAAATATTGATAGACTAATTTATTACCCTTATACAAAAGCAATTGTTGAAAGCTGCTTTGGAGAAAACATGGACTATTCCGAGCTAGTCCAAAATGATGAAGAGCTAACACTGTTTTTCAATAAAAATTGCTTGAAAGAAAACAGTTTTGACAAAAAAGATAATAATAACAAAAAAAAGACTCCAATTTCTGAATATCATCTTAGATCACTTCACTTGCAAGAAACTTTGCAAGAATACAGAAAGCAGAAACTGGATACAAAACCGAGTTATATTACTACCACTGCAGTTAAACAGCTCAATCAAATGAATAGCTCATTAGACATTTGGAATTTGGTTAATCTTCAAATAGGTTTTAAACCTTTGGAGCTTTCAAGGCCTTGGAATATATGGATCGGTTCATTTGAAACGAGGCAAGACGGTAATAGTAAAAGAAAAAAGTTTAAAATGTATAGTAAAATTTATGAAAGGTCTCAGCTGGCCAATTTACAGACAAAGTATGAAGAATTAGTTGAAAATTATGTTTATGATAAAGATAAAGAGTTAATTGTATACAAGAACGAAGACAAGCCTATTTTCCATGGGCGTGAAAAGGATAAAAGCTATGGGAAATATATTTATATTATACCATTAACACATTCAAGACAGGTGTGGGAAGCAATTTTAGAATTGTTACTTACAGAGAGGCTAAACCAAACTAGTGTTGGATACGAGGTTTCAGGGATTAGCTGGAGGAGGTATAGTTTAAAAGGAAGGTACGGATTCCATCTAACACTATATGTTGACGAACGCAACGATTATGATTTGTTTAAAATCAAATTGTTTTTGAGTGAGATACTGATGCTGGCGCCGGATGGGGTGAAGCACTGTTTCCAGCGAAACAAGAGTATTTTACCAGGCGAAGGCTACATCAGCATTTATGAGCTGGATTGATGTAGAGTGTATAGGCCATGTGCAAGAAATCCTGTATACTTAGCTACCGTTAAACGCTAAATCAATGTTTTGGGCAACTTGCTGGATTCAGACCACAGGGAGATCTTTTAATCGAAGCGTTGCGCAGAAACGATGAGATCTAAAAGGGAAATGTGATTTTGAATTGCCGTTTTGGGCGAAATGTAAATACGTTGAAAGACCGTTCTACTACAGCATGCAAGACGATTAGAACTGGGTTACGGTTGTTGAACTAGTTTGCTGGAAACGATTCCTTATAGTTTGTAATGATCAACACCAGGTGAGGTAACATTAAAGAATTCATAATTGCTAAATAACGCTTGTTAATACGGATATAACAAGGAAATTTCATACATAGCATAAATTAGTGTCAAGATGTTGGAATGTGAGCAATCACAAACCAAGTGTAAAATGTTACCGAAAGTGTCATTTGCGTTATGGAGTATAAGCAACGTACTAATGTGTACAAATGGTGCACTTTCAATCGTTATAATAGTTAAAACTAACGGATTTGATGATACAAATAATAATATTTCATTGGTTTTATTTACGATATTTGAATGGATTAGTGCAATTTCAAGTTTTATAAATTTAATTCAAATTTCAAATAATTTGAAAAAAAATAATGATTATAAAAATAGAATAAAAGTTTCTACTATATTTAATATATTTACGATGATTGGATCCATTATTATTTGGATTTATTGGATTGATAGTATAATATTTCGATATAATAAGATACTAATAAATCAAAATTTATACACAAGACAGTTATTACTATCATTTACAACAATATTCATAATATCGATAATATTCAAATCATTTTCAATTTTACAACTAGTAAAATATTTTCATTCAGATTTTAATAACTCGCCTAGATTAAATACGGATTCTGATTTAGAATCAAATGATCAATTAAATATTAAAAATTCTCCATTTACTTCAACTACAATGACATTTTCAAATGGATCAAATAAACATAAAAGTAATATTGTAAAAATAAAAGAATCTGTTCAAACTTTAGTATCTAAATCAAGTTTTAGTAGTAATAATAGCTTACAAACAAATCGTAAATTTTTAAAAAATGAAAATAAAGAGAATAATTTTAAACACAGTAACCAAAACAACAATCATAATATTATTAATAATGAAAACAATACCATCAATATGAACACCATAAAACATACATCAAATCCAAATTTGGACATTAAATTGGCAAAATTACAAAATATACCAACTGAAACAACGACAGATAATACCGATCCAAATTTAACCAATCCAATATTACAAAATTTATCACAACAACCGAATTTGAAACTTAAAGAATCACAAATTTTAGATTTTGATTGTAGTAATATAAATTCTGATATAGATTATGATTTAAGTATTTATTCTGGAAATAATTATAAAAATAATCAAAATAATCCATATAAATTTAATCATTTTAATTCTAATTTTATATTTGAAAATAATGATGATTTGAATGAACAAAATATTCAAATGTTAAATATATCTGAGCCATTAAATTCAAAAAATTTAAACGATAAACAATTTAAACAATCATATGAATTGAATAATAATAATAACAACAACAATACCTTATTTACTATTTATAATGATAATGAAATATTTTTTGAAAAAGATGAGAATCCATTAATGAGTTCGCCTAAAACTCCTAAAAATTCAAACAGTTTTACAAATGATGTTAAATCTTTTAGTGATTCAAATGATAATTGCTTTTTAGATGATTTGAATAAAGAAATTGTTGAGAATAGGAATGATTCATGGAAACATGAATTATTATTAAAACAATCAATGCCAAATTTAAGAGTTAATAATCAGATTAATGAATTTAATTCATTATCTAAAAAAATTAAAAATTCTATATCAACATCTAATTTAAATTTTTCAAATAATAAATATGGACAAGAATTTATTAACAATCATTATAAATCTAGTTCATTATCAACTATATCATATTCATATTCAAATTCAAATTTAAATAGTAATTTAAATTTAAACAAATCAAAGAAAAGGTCAAAATCTCATAGTCCTTTAAAAAAATTAAAACATTTTAAAGATAGTTTACAATTAACTCCAAAAGAGATTAAAGATATTAAAATAAATAATGATTTAAATAATGAAATTTTTGAATTAGATTTAAATTTAGCAAATTCAATTAGAAATTCTCCAATAAAGAGGAAACAATCAATTAAATCATTAAAAAATAAATCAAGATCAGATAATTTGAAATTTAATTCAATTTCAAAATCTCCAATTTTATCACCAAGCAATTCAATTAAAAATTCAATTCAATCTTTGTCTCCTTTAGCAGATAAGATAATAGTTAATAACAATAACAACAGTAATATTTTTATGGTAGCTACAAATAAATTAGGTAATGAAATACAAAATAAATTATTAGATCCAATTGATAATTATATAATTAATTATCAAAAAAATAGAATTGTTAGTAATACAGATAAATCATCTATAACGAATAATTCTGTACCAAGTGATTATTATGGCGAATACGATAAAGAGAAATGGAGAACTTTTAAAAAAGTTAAAGAAAATCTATATTCTTCAAATATTTCGATTACTGCCAATGATATTCATCATTTATCAACTTATGATTCAAATAGTCCTTAATTTTTTCTTACTGTAATATATATATATACAGATATATAAGCTAGTATATATATTTTTTATTTATAAATCCTTTTCTATACAAATTATTAAATTATTAATGAGTCTTTTAAATTTTTAATTTCACAAGTTAATTTTTCAATTGTTAAATCACTATCAACATTTCTAACTTTCATTGAAAGATATTTTGGATGTGTTAATAAATAATTTAATACATTAATAAATGATTTACGTTCTTGTAATGTATCTAAACCTGGTATTATTTTAATTTTATCAATAGGTATATGTAATTGATTACTTAAATAATTATAACAATCAAATGAATTTGCAAATTTTGCTAATATAATTAATTGTTCAGTTTCTTCAATAATTGATAAACTAATAAGAGAATTTGATTCTAACCATAAATTTATTGTTGAATTAAATTGTTTTTTAAATGTAATTAAAAATTCACAAAATTGAATTAAAACTTTATTTTCAAATTGTGAAATAATTGTTAAAATAATTGGTAAAAATCTATTAACCCAAATTTTATAAATATTTTGAATTGTTAAATTATTTGAAAATGGTGATAAATTACCACGTTTAATTATTTCAGAAATTGGTGAATCTGTTAATAAATTGAAAATTCCATTTTTAATTAATTTTTCACTTATATTCCTTTTTTGAACAAATTCATAAATAAATAATAATGAATAATCTGTGAAAACTTCATTATTATTAAATTTAATTAAATATGAATAAGAGAAAAAATTAGATATTGTTAAATAAGTATTTGAATTAATTAAAATATCAGATATCATTTTCTCTAAATTATCATTTAATTTTAATTTAAAAAATTCTTTTAATAATGATAAAATTATTAATATATCATCAATTTGTTTATTAATTAAAGGTATATTACCAAATTCTTTTAAATGAATTGATGATGTATAATTTTTAATATTATTAAATATAATAACAATTGATTTACATATAATATTTTTGAAAACATCTATTAAAGTTGAAGAAAATTCTGCAACAAAATTTGTTGAATCAATAATTGATAAAGAAATTAATAAAATTCTTAATAATGGTTTATAAAAATTTATATTTAAAGTAATTAAACCACCAAATAAATTAATTTCTTTTGATTGTAATAATTTCATTGTTGATATAATAATTGAAATTAATTCATTATCTTTAATTTTTTTATTTAAATTTTTTAATGTATGAATAATTAAAAATGATAATTCAATTCTACCTTTATAAATAATTTCATAATTATTTAATGGTATACCTTCATTATAATTAATTTTTAATAAAGTTGAAGCAAATGAACAAAAATGAGGATTTAAATTATTAGTTGAATTACATAAACAAGTAATTAAATTACCAAATGATTTAACTAAATTAATTTCAATATCAACTTTTTTTATATCATTAATAACAATTTTTAAATTTGATTTTAAATTATTCCATTCATCATTTTTATCAAATACATTATTTAAAATATTAATAAATTTAGGATTTTTAATTTTAAAATTATTTAATGAGTAATTATTATTACTTAATTTAATTAAATTATTTTCAACATTTTTAACAAAATTTTCATCTTTTTGAAATATTTTAAATTGATTTGTTAAATTATTAATAAATTTATCATTATTTAAATTTTCAATTATTAAATCAATTGATTTATTATTTTTATCAAATTTACATGAATATAAATATAATGAAATAATTTCAACAATTTTAGAAATATTATTAAATTTTTGTAAATAATTATCTTCTTTATTTAATAAAATATTTTTATCAAAATTATTAATTATATTTAATAATTTTTCAATAAATTTAAAATCTTCTTTATCAGATAATAAATTTTGTTTAAAATTAATTGATAATAAAATTAAATTTAAAATCCAATAGTTTGATTTTAAATTTAAATTATCATTAGTTAAAAAATTTTCTTTTAATAAATTAAAAAATTTTGATTTTTTCTTTAAATTATTAAAATTAGATTGATTTTGATTTTTATCAATTATTTCTCCTGTAATTAAAAGTAATGATAAACCTTTTTGATTATGTTCTAAAATACTTGAAAGAAATCTAAATAATGAAATTTTTAATAATTCATTATTAAAAGAATTTTCTATATCATTAAATAAATAATTTATTAAAATAATTTGATAAGAAGAATTTAAATGAGTTAACATTGAAGGTGGTAAATTATTCCAATCAGCTGAAATTAATTGAGTTAATAAATCATAAATTTCTAATTTATAAAATTCATTAAAAAATAAACAATTTAAAATAGTTGATAAATTTTTAAATAATTGTTTCTCAAAATTTGAAGGTTTTGAATTATTTAAATTTAAACATCTAAATTTAATTAAATATTTTGAAAATTTGAAAAATTCTATAATCCATTTATTTAAAAATGATATTGAATTATTTGAATTATTTGAATTTGAAATTATTATAAATGGATCAGATAATAAATTAATTGTATAAATAAGTGATTTAATTGATTTAATATCATCAATTTGATAAATTAAAAAATTATTAATAATTTTTTTAAAACTTGGATCAATTGTTGGATAAATATCTTTTGGATAATTTAAAGAATTTTCAATTTCTAATATATTATTAAAATAATTAAATGTTAAATAACCAATTTCTGATTTTTCATAATCATTATTAAATTTCCAACATGTAAAATTTTCAAAAATTTTTATAATAAAATTTGTAAAATATTGAATAACTTGAGATTTTAAATTAATATTAATTTTATTATTTAAATGAATTGAATTATTTAAAAGTTTTAAACCTAATTTTAATAATGAAATTAAAAATTTATAAGAACCTGAAGGAATTTCATATTTATCTAAAACTTCATAAATTAAACCACCATTTAATTTTAAACTAAATAAATCAGATTTATAAATATATGACCAAATTCTAAAATCAAAATTTTTTTCAAATAATAAATTAAAAAAATTTGTTAAAGAAATTAATAAATCAATATCTTGATTTATTAATGAATGTTCATAAATTTTAAAAGATAAATCAATAATATCATTATTATTATCTTTATTAATAAAACAATTCATTGAATTTAAAATTTTATTAATATTTGAAGAATTTAAATCTTTAAAAATTAAATTTAATGAATTAAAAATTGTTAATTTTGTTTGATTAATTTCATTTAATTTTTCTTTATTAATATTATTAATATTTATAATTGATAAATTTTCAATTATTCTACCTAATAAAGACCAACCGTTATAATCATATAAAAACATAATTAAAAAATTATCAATATCTTTATTTAAAATTTGACATTTAGTATCTTTTTTAATTAATAAAGATAAATTCCCTGTATTTGAAGATTCAAAAGGTAAAATAATTTTAATATCAGATAAAATTTTAATTAATTCAGGTTGTTGATCATCAATTAAATAATTATTTGAAAAAATTGATGATTTTATATAAGTTAAATAAGTTGGTAAATTTTGAAGTTCATTAATAGCTAAATTAGAATTAATTGAAATAATTTTTAAATAAGAATTTAAAGTTAAAGGTAATTTAGCTTTTAATAAAATTAATAATTCATTTGTAAAAGGATTATTGAAAAAATCTTTAATAATTTTATTTGAACAATGAATTAAAATTTCAGAAATTGTATTTATAATTTTAAAGTTTGGATCAATATAAGGTATAAAAGAAATAATGAAAGAACCTAAAATATTTGGAAATAAATTATCATAAATAATTAAATCATTACAATGAAGTAAAACATCACAAAAATTTAAATTTAATGCATTATTTGAAAAATTTAATGACATAATTTCTAAATTTTTAAGATTTGAATTTAATAAAATTTGATAATATTTTTCAGATTTTGGATTTAATTTATTACTTTCTAAAATTGTGAATTGTCTATGTAAAATAATTGACCAAGCATATAAAATAATTGGATTTGAATTAGTATTTAATAAAATATTATTTAAATTAATTAAATTATTTGGATCAAAAAGGAAAGAATTTTCATTATCTAATGTACCAAAATTTGAATTTAAATCTAAGAAAGATAAAGAAATTAAAGTTGCCAAACTTTCTATAGTTGATTTTAATTCTATTAAATTAGTTTTAGATAATGATAAAAATGAAGTAGATTCTAATAATTTAAACCATTTTAAAATAGAATCTATAGTAAAACCTTTTACAGATTTAATAATTAAATGAATAAAATAATTTAATAATTGATTTAAAGTTGAAAATAAATTATTTGATATTAATAAATCTAATTGTGATGAAATATCCAATTTTGAATGAATATTTATAATTGATTCTATATTTCCTATTAAATTATCAATAATGATATAACCATTCTTTAATATTTTATTTGAGAAATCATTTTCTGTTGTGATTAATTTTAAAGATATTTCGAAAAATGATCTTTGTTCTTTCATAATTGATGATATGAAATAAGTTAATAATTCTATATCTTTGTTGTTGTTGTTATTACTGTTATTATTGTCGTTACTATTGATGACAATGTTATTATTGTCTGTTATTGAATTCAATGAATTTATATTTATATTTAAATTCAAATTTAAGAAAGTATCGTCATTTGAAGAATTTTCTTGAGAATTTGATTCTATTTTTTTAGAAAAGGTAGTAATTAAATCACTGATGGAAGCCGGATCTAGATTTAATTGTGTAGATATGTAATTGATATATTTTGAATATTTATTATCAGGTAATTTTTTAGCTATAGTACTAGAAGGAATGCTATTAGTGATTGGCAAGTTGAAAGGCGTGTGTCCATTTTGCAAGAGATCCAAACGTCCTGTTAAGAATTCTGAAAGCCCATTGTTTGCAGAGATAGCTTCAGATATGGTTGTGCCGCTGTGGTTCAGTAGCCAGAAGGCCTCGGTATAGGAGTGGATCATGTAGCAGGTGTTGCAGAGGAAGAGCAGCTGAGCAGAAAGCTAAAAAGTGGAAACCAGAAGGCGAAAAGGGCAACAAGAAAACAAAATGTGTTTGTCAAAGAGCTACAACAACAAAAAAAAAAATTTGCTTTGATTTTATATATACAGAGAGAGAGAGATATTTACAGATTGAAAAAGAAAAAAAGAAATGCGAGCAAACGGTGTGCTGGACAGCTCAAGCTTTGTAGTAGTAGATTTGGTCGTAGCTTGCTGGGATGCTGTTTGCAGCTGTTGGTGGGGCCAGGTGGAGGTCGTCGATTGTAACGGAGTTTTTGTAGTTTTGGGATGCAACATATGGCAAATCAGCGGTATTCCTGATGGAAGCATCGTTATCGGCTAAGAGACGCCATCTTTGAGAACAGTTTTCGATAACATCGTAAGCAAACTGTTTGTCTAGCCATTTACCGTCAAAAGCGAAAGCGTTTTCTGGTTTGTCCATTGGCAACTTGTAATTTTTAAACCATTTTTTCAAATTTTTCAGTAAATCAGGGAAGTTCCTCTCAACGTCGTCGATTGAGTTTAACTTATCAGAAAATTTGTAGTTTGTGTCAACCGATAAAATTTTCCAGTCGATTTCATTATCGTCAATCATTGCTAGACAGCCTAAAATTTTAACATTTTTGATAGATCCGATTTCAGCAATACAGTTTTCACCAGAACTTATGTCACATATATCCAAAGGATCGTTATCACCTTTGAACTGGTTATCAAATTTAATATTTGGATCTTCCCAGGTTTGCGGAATTGAACCATAATTACATGGATATCCATTAAACGGATATATATTATTTAAAAATCTGACATTACCCTTTTTAATGTCCTGTACTATAGGATTAAGTGGAGTTTTCTTACATATTTCGAATTTCCCTTGTTCGTATCTTGGTATTTCTACAACCATGTTGATTGTACCGTTTGATTTGTTGAAGTTGTTTGGCAAATCATGGAAAAACGATATAGGTTTGGAGTCTTTGACTAGGTATTTCTTGAATTCCTTTGTGTATTTAGTACCAGATGCGACTGTATGGTACGATCTTCTGAGCAATGGAGTCATGGTTGATAGTTGTCACTGGAGGAAAGTGTGTTAGTTGTGAACAGACAAAGCGACAAAGAAAATTGCTGATAGTGAAACTGACGCAAAAAAATGTTGAAAAAAAAAAAGGATATAAAAAAAAGGATATAGATTGTTTATAAAGTATAAAAAGTATATTAAGTGTAGTGTACAATAATGGAGGGGGGGAGACGGGAAAGGAGAGTAGGAGAAGAGACAATACAAGACTCAATCGAGATAGTTCCAGCCTTCTTTGGAGACGATATAGGGTATAGAAGAACCGACCATGCCTTCGAAGTTTTCACCGTCGCCGTTGCCAACACCGTCGATATTGCTTTTGTTATCTAATTTTAAAAGATAGTTTGTATGGAGCAACGAATTTTTAGGATTAAAAGGTAAATGGTACATCTGGTGAAATTTGTTCATACAGTATTCCGCATTTAGTTTCTTTGATCTCTGTTTGGATAGTTTATTTGAGATGAATTTCCACTTATGTATTTCTGCCAATGGTAGCAAATTTTTTAGAATGATAATATCTTCCTGTGTGAAATGGGATATATCAATGCTTGGGTCTGCTGGTTGATAAAACAGAGGGGATATTAATTTTCTGTTATTTTTGCGTCTGTTTGCAGCAGAACTTTTTATTTTATTAATTTTCTTAGTAGTCGTATTAATATTATTGCTGTTATTGCTGTTATTGCTATTATTATTGTATAAATTTTTCTTTGAGTGGTAGTGATTTGTGATTGAAGTTTTCAGTTTATTTTTAATTTCCAGTTTCTCTAGTTCATTGAACTGGTAATTGTTATTGATTACAGGGGTTGTAATAGTAGACGTATAAGTTGAGTTTGAAGGTGAAGATGAGGGCGAAGAGGTAGGTGAAGAAGAAGACGAGGAAGAAGAAGTTGGGATGTGTTGGTTGTTGTTTAATCTGTGAATAGGGTTGGCGATAGGTTCAGCAGTGTTGTAGAGGTGATGTTGGATCTGTTGTATAGGTTGGACGTGTTGCAGATGCTGGTTCCAAGAGAGATCCTGAAACTGGTAGTGCTGTTGTTGCTGTTGCTGTTGCTGATGTTGGTGGTGGTGCTGTTGTTGTTGCTGTTGGTGCTGTTGTTGCTGAAACGGGAAATGTATCTTGGTGGTAGCAGTCTGATACATCTGGGTGTTCAACGGCATTGTGTAGTGGTTGGTGTAGCAGTACACAGATCTAGAGAGCACACAACTGGGGGAAGATGTGCAAACAAAGCTGCTTTTTACACTTTCACTTCCCCTTGCCACCGCCTACAGCAAAGTCGTACGATAAACGGTGCTGAGCCCCCGCGAGCTCTTGGCAAAACATCGAAAAAATTTTTTTTTTTTGTCGCCCTTTTTGTCGCCCTCTATTTTTTGTTTTTCTTCTTGTCGCGCTTTCCCTTCTCGTCTTTGTTTTTCTTCTTGTCGCGCTTTCCCCTTTTGCCACCGCCCTTCTCTTTCAAATTCAGCTTCTTCTTCTTCTTGCCCTTCTTCTTCTCGCTCTTCTCGTCGTCGCTGTCAAAGAAAAACAGTATCTGCTGCGGCGCCACTTCTTCTGCTCCTGCTCCTGCTCTTTCTACAACATGCGCCACATTCTCTGACCCTGGCTCCCGCTTCTCTTCAACACTCTTGTTCCCAATCAACGTCTCTCCCTTGACAAACATCTGGTACAATACACTGTTGCCCTTGTCAATCCTCCTCTTCGCTTCTTCAATCGCAATCTTATCGTTCACATCTTCAGTAACTGACATCACTTTTAACTTATTGTCAAACGCTGTCTCCCACCAACATACATCATCACTTATCTGGTTTTTACCAACTCCTTTTAAATCATATTTGTGTTTCACCAATATTGGCTTCTTTATCCCTCCTCGACGCAATCCTTCACCTTCTTTCCATCCAAACGACTTCAGATATTTCTTCGAGTCCATACCGGCTACCGTACTCTACAATTCACTATAAAGAAAAGAAAAAAAAAAAAAAAATTTTTTTCTTTTTTTCATGCATCTGTATCTGCCACCTGCTTTTTCTTCCCATTAGTGCTCGATAGTCGCGACTTCCCTCCCTATCTGTGCTGTAGCTGTATATCCCCTTTTTTTCCCTCTCTGTCTACCTATTATCCTAACTGATTCTGTGCATCTGCTATCCAAAAATATCTCTGCTGTGTTTCAACAATGGGTAACGCTGGTAGTACTCCTGTTTCAAACAAAAACAAAATCACACAACACGATAAAGCAATCTTACAGTTAAAATTACAACGGGATAAGCTAATAAAATGTCAAAATCAGTTACTTGTTAAAATTAACAGCTATCTGCAAATCACTAAACAAAATATACTAAATAATAATAAAGAGCTAGCGAAAATTTATTTATCTAAAATTAAAAATTTGAAAAAAATGAATGTAAATATTTTAAATCAATTATCAAATATTGATTCCATTATTGATAATATAGAATTTAAACTAATAGAATCCGAATATTTAAATATCTTGAAAATTTCAAATAATTCTTTAAAATCTATAAATGATCAGTTAAATTTAGATAAAATAGATGATTTATTAATAGAAAACCAAGATAATATAGATTTAACAAATGAAATTTCAATTAAATTAGGTTCAAATTATTTAAATGATGAAGATGTCGAAAATGAAATTAATGCTTTAGAAAATGATTTATCTTTAAATAATGATATTGTTGTAAATGATAAACTTAATACTATACCTGATATACCTATAACAAAACCACACTCTCAATCTCAATCTCAACCACAAACAGAACAGGAATCAGATGAGGAACAGGAACAAAGAATACCATTATCTGCTTAAATATATACATACATCTATGTAGATAATCGTTCATTAAAAATATATAACATATATACAACATATATACAACATATATATATATATATACAAATCTTATAAAGTAATTGGTTCATCTAACCAATCTAAGAATTCTGGTGTAAAATATGAAATAATTAATCTTGCACCTGCTCTTAAAAATCCATAATGTGCTTCAAATGCTAATTGTTTTAAATCTGCAATACCTTTATCAGCTGCTGCATGAATCATTGCAAATTCTCCACTAACATGATAACAACAAATTGGATAATCTTTACAAATTTCTGATGCATCTCTAACTATATCTAAATAAAATGTTGATGGTTTAACTATAACACCATCTGTACCTTCATTCATATCTCTAATTAATGCCCTTCTAGCTAATCCAGCACCACCTGATGGTAATTGATAACATTTTCTATCTCCTTGACTTGGACATGAACCTGCTGCATCTCTAAATGGTCCATATAATGAACCACTAAATTTTGCTGCATATGACATTAAAAATACTTTATGTGATAAACCTGCATTAATTAAACCTCTTTTAATAGCTTTAATTCTACCATCAATCATATCACTTGGTGCAATTGAATTAGCTCCTGCTTTTGCATAATTAACTGCAACGGCTGCAATTCTACAAACTGATTTTGATGTATTAATTGAACCATCTTCATATAAAATTCCACAATGTCCATGATCTGTATATTCACACAAACAAACATCACACATAATATATAAATCTGGAAAATTTTCTTTTAACAATTTAATTGATTTAATAACTGGTCCATTTGGGTCATCAGCTGCTGTACCAACAGAATCTTTTAATTTATCATCTGTTAAAACTCCAAATAGAATAACTGATGTTAAACCTTTTTTAATTAATTTTCCAACATATGGAATTAATTTATTAACACCAAATCTTTTAATATTTGGTAATGAAGGTATATCTACTTCTTCTTCATCATTATCAGAAATAAATAATGGGAAAATAAACATATTTTTCTCAAGTTGTCTTTCATGTTGCCATGCTCTAAGTAATGGATGGTTATAACCACCTTGTAAAATCGATGAAATTTCAGTTTCTTCTTCTGGTAAGTATTCAGCAGTATGCATAATTATCCCTGTTAAAAAATGAAAAGAAAAATAGCAGAAAAGAAAAGAAGGGAAGGAAAGGAAAGGAAAGATAAAGTGTTAGAAAATATACCTATGTTTACAGTAGTAGTATGCGATATCAGTCATTTGCGCAAATGCGAGGCGATCACAAATTCCTCATTTGCCTGAATTTTTTTCGTCAATTTTTCTGTCTTACCTCCGAAGAATATTTCGCCTAATACTTACACAGCGACTTCCAACGATACTGCTAGAAACGTTACCAGAAACGTATGGTGGGATTGTTACAAGTTTGTGTAATCCTTTTTTTATAATTGATGAATTGTAAATCTCTTCTATTGGTACATCCTCTCTACCTTTTATTAAAATCAGACTCTTATTCTTTGGTATATCTGAAAATTTTAAAGGTGTATATAAATTAATAAATTTATTTTTAACGTCAACTGAATGAATCATACAATAACCTAATATATCTAATTTTTGATTAATTAAATAATTTTCATTAATTAAATTTGGTTTATTATAATTAATTGAATTAATTGAATTAATTATTTCTTCATTTAAATCAATTAAACATAATACCATATATTGGCATTCAATAGAATTAATTAAATCTTCATTAATAATATTTTTTGAATCTAATATTGAAATACCTAAAATTCCTTTAAATTTTTTAAAATTTTCAAAATTTAAAGTATTTGTTAAATAACTTAATTTAAATGGAGATTTCCAAATTAATGGATTAAAATCGAAAAAATTTGAATTAAAATTATAATGCATATACGAAGAAATTTTAAATTTTCTTATTAAATTAGGTGCATAATAATTATAATTATTTAAATTAATTGAAGGTAATTTTGAAATTTTTAAATTATTTAAATCATTAAGATTTAAATCATTAATTATATCTAAATCTTCGAAATTTTCATTTAATTGAATTAAATGATCAATATTAATTTTATTAATTAAAAATTTAATTATTTCGATACCGAATCCTTTAACCCAACCAGGTAAATTTATAATTAAAGGTGAATTATTATCAATTTTAGAAATTAAATCATTTAATTGATTAAAATAATTAATTGGTTGAATATTAGGTGAAGAGAAACCAATAAATTTTAAATAATTATTATCATTATCATTTTTTAATAATTGATCAAAAGGTAATATTGTACCAATTAAAGGAGAATCTATTTTACAAAGTGTTATAAATCCTGGTAAACAGAATTCTGGTTGTCCAGGATCTAAATCTAATATTTGTATTTTCAAATTTTCAATAGTTGATAAAGATAGATAGGAATTTAATAGAATTTTAAGGAATGTTGATTTACCTGAATTTTTATTACCTATAATTAAAATTTTAGAATTAAGAGATGAATCATTTCCTATTATAGAATGATTAATTTTATGATTCCAATAATCTGGTATACAAGTTGAAACTTTATTTTGCTCGAATTCAGTTATTGAAGCGAAAGTGAAAATGGAATTATTATATTTAAAACTCAATTGATCATTAGTAGAATTGTAGTTATTATATAAATTACGAAATTGTGGTAAAAAATTCGATATAGTTGAAAAATTGTTATTAAAATTTTGTAATTTAATCATTGCAACAAATTCATGGGATGAATTTGTAAAATATTGATCTTCGGTGACACGAATATTGGATGAAGCTGAAGGGGTGATTGAAGGGAACGAGTTAAGATTTGATGCATTGATTGTGAGAGAGTGGGTATTTGTAGACGAAAGAACATAATTGTCTATGATAACGGACCCGTGTAGACACGAAAGAGTGTATTGGCCTTTGAGAAGGAGATGGTTGTTTGTTCTGAGTCCTATGACGAGGCCGTCATCGCAGACAACGGTGTTGGTTTCGTCTAGCTGGAAAGTTGACGTGTGCAAAGGGGAGCACGGTGTGTAGAAAGCGGCAGTGGAGTCTTCGATCGAGAGGACAGCGGTCGTGGTCGTGTCTGCTGTGTCATCGTTGTCGGATGAGTCGTTGTTGAGAGCAGCAAAGGCGCTGAGCCGGGACATCGGATCGGGTTTGGGTCTTGCAGTGGCAAACCAGCAGTGTGTGCCCCGTTTTGCAACAGAAAAACGAAAACGGAAACGAAAAAAAAACTGCACCCTCCCCCAATTTTTTTATTGCCTAATTGGGCAGCGCCGGTGCACGGGTTCATGTGCGCACGTGACCGCGCCGCTGGCCAATCAGCACGCGCGCAGCTGCCGTGTCTCAGCGTCTTCGCCTTCGGTCTGCGCAAGGGTCAGTCCACGAATTATAAGCTTATACTTTATATAGCGGGCGTTATCCGCCTTTTCCCAACACAGCACACACACACACACAGACCTTCTGCAACCACACAATGTCCGACTACAAACTACAAACTCCTGGTTTCGACGCTAGATTCCCACAACAAAACCAAACTAAACACTGTTACCAATCCTATTTAGATTACAACAAATGTGTTGCCATCAAAGGTGAAGATTTTGCTCCTTGTAAAGTCTTCTGGCAAACCTACCAATCTTTATGTCCAGTTGATTGGATTCAAACTTGGGACGAACAAAGAGAGAACGGTACTTTCCCAGGTGACTTATCCATTGATAAATTCAAATAAACAATTTCCTGCGTTATTGTTATTTTTTTTCTCTCATTCATTTCTTCTTCAAATATAATATATTACAGTATATAATTTAGAATTATAAAAGAAACACTTGTTTTTTTTTTCTCATATAGTTTATAAAAAAAAAAAGAAAAAAAAATCCACCCTACCAATAAATATTTAAATAGTTAGTTAAAACGAATCAAAAATTTTCTAAAATAATTGAATAACCCCATTCAGAGACTATAAATGCCTTAGTTCACACACCATCCCGATCGAACCATGCTCTCCATCTTGACTTTGGCTTTGGCTTTGGCATCTCCGTCTCCATCTCCGTCCTTCCATACTCGTAGATACACATACAAGACGGCATATTTACGGTTTTGGCATCCATTCACTTTCAACTCTCGTTCAATTGTCTGTTTGTCGTGTAGCAATTCGCCGTACCCTTGTACTGGTTCGCCTCTTTGGTCTTGTTTATCTTCCTTTATTCTGTAATCGAGGTAATTGAGCTGTATGTACTTCAAAGAGGACATCTCATTGTTGACCTCCTCTCCATCTATAACAACGTTGGAGTATTCCGGTATAACACTTTTCTCGTTCTTCAATGGCCTGTCTGCTGTAAAATTTACACATTTACCCAGCTTCTGTTTCACTATTTCGATAACACTTATCATCTTCTGCATTCCTTGCTCGTCCTTGTTCATAATCACCATTTCACCTGCTCGTTCTTGCTTATTCTCTTGCTGAATAAGTTCAAGAATCTGATCAATTCGTCTGCGTATCTTGTCATTCTTGCCAATTCCAATGATTGGCCCTTCTTCCAGCACAATCTCCGGTATACTCTCTTTCTGTTCTAGCATATCCACTGCTACCTCCCTTGTCTTGCTGGTCCTTTCGTTGTAGAACTGAAAAAAAATTTTTTTTTTTTTTCCTTCCTTGTATGTTCCACCTTGATCGTCGTTCTTTTTCCCATACTTCGTTCAGCACCGTTTCTCTCAAACGACAATTTAGACATGCAAAACCAGAAATCTAAGACCCATTGGCTAATTCTCTGCTCTTAACCTTCCTGGGATATCTACAGTATGTCCATCTACTCACTCTTTATACCACATACCCTTCTAAAACAGCACTAATCCCCACCACATCACGTGCCACAGTGGCTTATTCCTCTAAACCACTCGTCCTCACACTAACAAACCCCTTCACTCGCTTTGCGTTTTCCCAAAATCAGAAAACGACAAGTTTCAATTTTTAACCACTTCCTTATGTGTGTGTAAACTACTTATTTAACACGTCCACACGCATCAAAACAATGTCATTGATCTCAAATAATCCTTCTTTGAGGGATAGACAAATCTCTAATTTGAAGAAAATGCTCAATTTGAATAAATCTATTGATACAGACACGTTCAACAATTCTAATATAAACAACAATGAAGATGATGAATTAATTTGGAAAATCTTAATTTTAGATTCAAAATCTACTGGTATTATATCATCTGTTTTAAGAGTTAACGATTTATTGGAATTAGGTATTACAATGCATGCATTGATTAATCATCGTAGAACTCAATTACTTGACGTACCAGTAATTTATTTCGTTGAACCAACAACTGAAAATATTTCATTAATTTTAAATGATTTAGAAAATGATAAATACTCTGATTTTTATATTAATTTTACATCAAATTTGAATAGATCTTTATTGGAAGAATTTGCTAAAAAAGTTTCATTATTAAATAAATCTTTTAAAATTAAACAAATTTTTGATCAATATTTAGATTTTATAGTAACTGAACCAAATTTATTTAATTTAAATTTAAAACAAACTTATTCAATTTTAAACAATCCAAAATCGATTGAAGATTTAATTAATTTGAAAATTGATCAAATTTCAAATAATTTATTTTCAACTATTCTAACTTTTGGTTCAATCCCAATTATCAGAGCTAATAAAGGTGGACCTGCTGAATTGATTGCAATCAAATTGGATTTAAAATTAAGAGATCATGTCATTAATTTAAAGAGGAACATCAATAACAATAGCGGTAGTAGTAGTAATAATAATTTATTAGATAACTCGAATGATTCAAATTGTGTTTTGATTTTGTTGGATAGAAATATAAACTTGAGTTCAATGTTTTCACATTCTTGGATTTATCAATGTATGGTGTCTGACGTTTTCAAGTTGGATAAAAACACTATTGAAATTAGAATCAATAAAAATGAAAATGGTAATGGAAGCGAAAACGGCAGTGGCAATGGCAATGGCAATGGCAACGATGAATTGAACTCATTTGAGGTTAAAAAATTCGATATTGAACCAAATGATTTCTTTTGGATTAAAAATTCTTCTTTACCGTTCCCCGATGCAGTTGAAAATGTTGAAATCGAATTAAATAATTATACTAATGATGCAAAAATCATAACTTCTAAAACTGGTTATTCGTCAATTAATGAAATAGATTTAAACGATCAATCAAACACTAAACATATCCAAGAAGCAATTAAATTATTGCCTGAATTAACACATCGTAAAAATATTATTGATATGCATATGACAGTTTTATCAAATTTAATTAAAGAGTTAGAATCGAAAAATTTAGATTCATTTTTCGAAATTGAACAAAATTTAAATAATGTTAAAATTCAGAAACAATTACTGGATTTATTATCAATTAATTCAAAATGTGATAATTCTTCAGATAAATTGAGAACTTTTATAATAATTTACCTAAATTTAAATTTACCAGCTAAATTTCTTAATGAATGTGAAGAAATTTTAAAAAATTTAAATATTGATTTAAATCCTTTAATCTATATTAAAAAAATTAAAGAATTTAACAAAATGAACCAAATTAGTTCATTACCTTCAAATTTAAATAATTTAAATAATAACTCAAATGAAAATTCAAATGCACTATTCTCAAATTTATCTTCAAAATTAATTAATTTAACTGATAACGGTTCAAAATTATCTGAAGGTTTTGGTTCAATTATAAGTGGTATTAAAAAATTATTACCAGAAAAATCAAATTTACCTATAACTAATATTACAGAATCTATTATGAATCCTTCAAATTCAAATATTGATACACTCAAATTAACTGATGATTATCTATATTTCAATCCAAATATAACAAGAGGTTCACATTCAAAGCAACCAAAACGTAAAAATTATAACGAAGGTATAGTATTTATTATAGGTGGTGGTAATTATACAGAATATTCAAATTTACAAGATTGGTGTAATGATTTCAATTTAAAAAATAACTTCGATAATAACAATAATAATTCAAATACTAATAATAATTCAAGTAATAATTCAAATAGCTTAAATAATAAATTGGTTTGTTATGGTTCAACCGATATAATTACCGCTAATGAATTCTTAAAAGAATGTGGTAGTTTAGCTAATTGATTAAACTCAGTTTTTTTTGTTTTTTTTTTCGTTTCTTCTTTTTGTAAAAAAAAATTACTGTTTCTTATGATTAATTATACAAATTATATATATATATATATATATATATATTATTTTTATAAATACATTGATTTTGATTCTTCTAAAATCTTTGTACTACGTTTAGAATCTAAAAATAATTTCTGACATTCAATAATATCATCAATATTAACTTCTGATCTTTTATTAATTTTAGCTAATATATTAGCAGGTGATAATAATTGTAATGAATATCTAAGTGATGAAATCATTGCAATTTCAGATAATTTATTTAAACTTTCATCATTAATTAATATATTTTCAATTTTAGAACGTTTAATAATAATATTTTTAATTTCTTCATTATTATATTGAGTTGTTTTAACAATTAATAATCTATCAATTAAATCTGGTGGAATTCCGTGTGGTGATTTAATATCATCTGTACCTCTAACTTTAGTCAATCCTCTATTTGATGCAAGTATAACAATTGGTGCAATTGTTGATTCTAATGCTCTATTTAAATATGTAAAACATTCAATATCTAACATATTAACTTCATCAATAAATAGAACACCTGGAACTAATTCTGCAATACCTTGATCTATATATTTTGAAACCATTTTATTAACTTCATTTCTTAATTTTTCAGTAATTTCAGTTTTACGTGGTTTTAATAATTGTCCCATCATGGATAAAATATCTTGTCCACCTTGTGGTTTAGAATTTGCAATATCTAAATCATTTAATGTAATATCTTGAACAATTTCTTTCTTTTTATGGACTTCTCCTTTTGGTAATGGTACATATTCTTCAGCTTCTAAATCAAATTCTGTTGCATAAGCATCTGATCTACCAACCCTTTTAACAGATCCTGTATTTGATTCAATATATATAACATCACCAACTGAAACTTTCTCTTTTTGAATTGATTCATAAATTGATGGATCCAATTTCAAATTTTTTGTACCTTTAGATGTTTTTAAAACAATTAATACATGTTTAATAGTTTTACCATAACCACCTAATGGATTTTCAGATTCTTCTGGTGTTAATTCAATAATTTCACCTTCATAAACTTCTTTAGTTTCCTTTATTCTTAATCCTATAGCTTTCCTAAAATTTTCCATCAATGCTTCAGTTTTTTTAACTTCAACAGAATATAATTCAGATCCAACAATTGGACAAAATGGAACTTTTGGTCCTAATTCTTGTGATACTGCTAAAGCTAATGCAGTTTTACCTGTACCTGGACCTCCTGCTAATAAAATTGCTTTACCACTCATTTTCTTCATTTTAATTAAATCAACTACAATTCCACATGCTTCACGTGCTTCCTTTTGTCCAACAAATCCTCCATCCATATCTTTGGCATTACCATGTTCATCAAGTCCTAACCCTTTAATATGTGTATGTGCAGCTGTACGTGAATCTTTTGTCACTGTAGATGTTATATTGGCAGTGTTTGCTGTTGGTGTTGCAACAGGTTGTTCTTGGATATCTGCAGCCGACATGTTTTCCCTTTCCTATATCAACAAAATTGATCAACTGTTTCTTGGTTCCTTTAACTGCAGGCAAAACATTAAATATAGACCAAATTCCAAATTCCAAATTCCAAAAAAAAAAAAAAACATGAGAAAAATTACACAGAAAATATAAAGAGACGCGTCGATCGGCTGCACATGCAAATTATGAATGTTTGTCTATTATATGTCTTTACGTAACAAAGGTGAATCGGTCTGGATGAAGAGCACACAAACAAGCAGTAAAGCAGCAGTTGTAAGATGAAAACTTGCTTATAGCAGGTTCAGCTTTAATATTTTGAGAGCTACAGGAGATATAAGTTTAAAAAGTTGATTTCAGAGATGATACAAGAAAACAGTATATATTCAGTAAATATCTATACATAACATCAACAGACTGCAAGCAGCTTACTCTCCTTTGAAAGTGTATGGACCAGGTTTAGCGGCAACATCGAATGTCATGTGTGAACCGTCGACCAATTCTCCTTTATGGTTACACCAAACTTCGACTTTATCACCAGGATTGATTGGACCAACACCTTTTGGGGTACCTGTAAGAATAACATCTCCTGGTTCTAAAGTCATAATACTTGACATCTTACTAATAAATTGATGAATTGGGAAAATCATTAAATTGGTTAAATCTTTTTGCCTGTGTTCATCATTAACTTTTAAATTAAGTTCAACGCTGTAAGGATCTTCAATTTGTGTTTTGGTAATGAATGGTGATAATGGCATAAATGTATCAAATCCTTTACCTATAGTCCAAGGTAATCCTTTCTTCTTTGCTGCATCTTGAACATTTCTAGCTGTCATATCAATAGCTAAAGCATATCCATCAATTGCATCCAATGCCTCTTTTGGTCCAAATTTTTCAGGATCCAAATTTTGTAATCTTTTACCAATAATACACGCTAATTCAACTTCATGATGAACTATAACATTATCAGGTACTAGAATTGGTCCATTGTTTGGTTTTAACGCAGATGACCTAGGTTTAAGGAAAAAGAAAGGTTCTGTAGGTTTCTGATTACCTAATTCCTTTATATGTGCCATGTAATTACGTCCAATACATAAGAACTTGCCTGCATTCTTTATATAGTTAAACGACATCCTTGGCTAGTCACTGTTTAACAACGGGTTCTATCCACTTGGCCCACTTGGTACACATAAAGACCTGTTGATCTTTGTGTGGAAACTACAACTTCACCGCAACAGTTTCCGACCGCGCCGATGTTCGGACATGTATTGTGGTTTACACAGAAAACCACTGCTTGCCTAAAATGCTAAATGTTACTGTTAATATATTTCTGTATATATATGGAAATACATTCTAAAAATACATAATTATATATATAAATATATGCGTATATATGTGTATGAGATGAGCTTGTTATGCAATATTTACTCAACCTCATGAGTTCGATAATCGACCTTGACGTTCAATTACTTTGTTAGTTGTATGCGCAACAGCGGCAGCAACTGCTGCTTGCACATTTGTGCCCACACCATTCATCAATTGTGGTACTTCATTGCTAATAATATCTTCTGGAATTCTATGAGCTTCAGGTACTTGAGATACATAATTGGTAGCATTTAAAACAGTATTCAAATTTTGTATTCCACCAACTTGTTCAGTCAGAACTTTACAATCACGATGCGCAAATAGAATAGTACGTAATGTTAATGCATGTTCACGTAAATTGCCAACCTGTTCTTGTAATTGTTTGTTCTGCTCCTTATATTCCTCCAATTCAATTCTCATACTTTCAACCATTTCTTTCTTTTTCTTCCTACACCTTGATGCTGCAACACGGTTTCTTTCAAGAAAATTCTTTCTTTTCTCATCTTCGGAAATACCATTCTTTCTTCTACGTTTTACAGGAGGCATTTTATTCTCTGTAGTAGTTTCATCAATTTTATTATCCTTTTTAGCTCCTTTAGATACTCTTATTTCAGTAGATTGTTTCCTTTTATTAGAATTGATATCATTTGCCTCCTCTTTTAGCTTAATCGATGTGTTTGCTGTTGTAACTGGTGTGGTATTTGTTGTAGTATTATTAGAATTATCAACACTATTATGTAATGATTCAATGGAATTTTGAATCGATGATAAATTGTTAATATATTGATTATTAGCAAGTTGTTGTGATTGAATTGCTTGGTTAACTTGTGTTGAAATTTGTGATTTTATAACTTGACTTTGATCTTGAGGTTGAGGTTGAGGTTGTTGAATAGATACTTGTTGAGAATATTGCTGATTAGTGCTTTCATTTGATAAGTTGTCATTCAATCCATTAGAAATAATTAAAGGATCATTTGGTTGTGACATCAAACTGTTATTATTAACACTGTGACCTGCAGCATTAATAGAGTTCAAATTGCTAACATTTGTAGATTTATTGGAAGTAATATTATTATTTGTTATAAGTGTACCATTTGGATTAGATGTTTCTGTATTTAACAGGGTGTTTGCGTTTGGATTGCCAGTTACTTGATTTAAAGGATCCAGAGTATTGTCTATATTATTATTTCCTACGTCTATTCCACTTAGAGTTGGAACTAATAATTTTGTTAAACCTGTTGACAACATTGCTTTACCTCTCTGTGGTGTATTATTTAAGCTTGCACCTGTTAAAGAATTTAAAGCAGGAGTTAATCCACCTGGTGTCATATTCAAATATGAATATAAGGTATTATTGTTAAAAACGCTTGGACCGGGAGTTGATCCAGTTCTTAATGAACTTTCATTTGGTGTTAATCCAGATTTTTTGGCATTTGAAAACAAATTATACAATTGTTGCCTTTGTATTTGTTGCTGCTGCTGCTGCTGCTGCTGTTGTTGTTGTTGTTGTTGGGATGCATCATTTAAAATTGTATTGGTTGCATCGATTGAATTTTTGACAGATAATGGAGTTTGCCTATTAGATGTTTGTTGAGACGAAGTTTGAGACTGGCTTGCACTTACTTGTGCTTGGATCTGTGCTTGTAATTGGGCTTGCTGTTGTTGAACTTGTTTTTGAGCCTGTTGTTGTTGTTCTTGTAGATGTTCAATTTGTTTTTGAAGATTGATAAAAGTTTTGTTTTGCTGTTGCTGCTGTTGTTGTAATTGTTGTTGTGCAACAACTAAAGTATTTGGAGATAACAAACCCATATTTGTTAGTGGTTGTGATGGTTGAGACTGTATTGGATTTAATTGCTGATGAATCTGTGTTTGTTGTTGTTGTAGCTGCTGTTGGTGGAGTTGTTGTTGAAGCTGTTGCTGGATTTGTGACATTCCAGGAGTTTGGGGAAATAGTGAATTCCAAATACCAGGAGTAGCTAATAAAGTTCCACCACCCGGTGAAACAACACCTGGTAAAGGTAATATACTTGAAGATCCTAATCTTCTAGTCCCCCCTGGGGTCAGTACCGGTGGAGACATAGCAGAGACTTCTAAACGTTGTGCAAAATTAAACTGTTGATTCTGTAGAGGCTTTGATTGTGGTATTAGTGATTGTGGCATTTGCTGAGTTTGTAACTCAGAAGTAGTAGAAGATTGATTTTGCATTTCGGTACCATTTTGGTTGTTTACAGGAGTGTTAGAAGTAGATAATGAATGATTTGACAATACCGATGCAATATTTTGTTGTTGTTGTTGTTGTTGCTGGGGTGAAGGTAATTGTGGCTCTGGCTTTTGCTGGAGATTTTGAGCTTGTTGTGTTTGCAACAAAGAATTTTGAGCTTGAGACAACTTATTAACTAAGTCTTGTTGGTTGTAATCAGACGTTATATTATTCAATTGTGAGTCACTTTGAGGCTTTTTTATAGATACATTATTGGTAGTGAACTGTAACAAGTCCAACTTAGTTGTATCATTACTGACATTGCTGTTATTATTGTTGGTATTGTTATTATTACTATTATTATTAATATTAGTGTTAATATTATGTTTTACATTATTAGTATTAGTATTAATATTATCATCAGCCCTAGCAAATGAACGCTCAAAGGGATTTGGCTCTAAATCCAACGTTTTGGGGTTCTGGTTGTTATCAGATGTTTGATTAGAGTCAGAGTTGATAAAAGCGGTAACAAGATTTGGATGTGACCGTGAAGTTGGTATAGTAGCAGCGATATTATTAGCAGTGGCATTAGCGTTTAATGCAGACTGGTTATTATTAACTGAAGTGCCGTTATCATTGCGATTATTATTTAAATAAGCATTGTCGTCTATGAGTGATAAGCCAATAGCAGCTAGATTCTCAGGAACAGAGCCTGATTGGTGTAACGACATCGATGGCAGTTACCTATTGTTGTTTCCGAGTAGATCAAGTGCAGCTCAAAAAGAAGGCAAACTGTTTGTTGTAAAGGGGAACAAGAGAAATCAACATCAATATGACATCATTGCTGAGCTAAACGGGGGACATGAAAAAAAATGCGAAAAATGCGAAAAATGAAAATTTTGTTTCGCGTCGGCGTCGATCGGGGCTAAGGTTATGAGGCGCAGGAAAATTGTGGCGCAGTTTGATAAGAAGAAACGCCCTCAAGTACTTTTTTTTTCCCTTTAAACAATAATGCAGATGGTATAGAGCATCATATCACTGTGCACGTTGAATAATAGGGCACAGATGGCACAACAAACACTTGTGTCAGATAATATCGATGAACCTAACAACATAACAGTGGTTCATAATGAAGGTTACTGTGCAATGTACGGAACAGGTGGGAAAATCTCATTTTTCGGACCTGAAATACCGAAACCTAACAATATAAAGGCTCAGAAACTATCCACTGATGAGAAAAATCTTCTGGTGGATATATGTGGTAATGGCTGGCTTGATATAGATTACGCCTGCTGTAATTCAAATCAATTGGATCAATTGAAATCAAATTTGGCTAAAGCTGATGCGTTGATATCTTCATGTCCTGCTTGTAGAGAAAATTTCTACCAATTATTCTGTCATTTCACTTGCTCACCTAACCAATCGACTTTCATTGATATAGTTTCAGTTCAAAATTCACTTAGTAAGATTCCAATTGTTGATGAAGTTAACGTATACATTAATTCAACTTCTTTTGCATCTCCTTTTTATGACTCGTGTAAGAATATTAAGTTTGGTTTAACAAATGGCTATGCAATGGATCTAATAGGTGGCGGTGCATCTAATTATTCACAATTTTTGAAATTTTTAGGTGACAAGAAACCTCAAATTGGTGGTTCACCTTTTCAAATTAACTATAAATATGATTTACCAAAAAGTGACAATTTAAACAGTAATTTATCTTTCTTCGATACAGAGGTACGAAATTGCAATGATTCAGATCCAAAATTTGCATGTGCATGCTCTGATTGCCCTCAAGTTTGTCCTATTTTAAGTGATTTGCCAAATAATAATAATAATTGTACAACTTATTTGGGTATGTCTTGTTTATCTTACGATATTCTTATATCATATTTTATTCTTCTAATCTCCTTTTTTTCAATACTTTCATACATAAGATTTAAAAGGAATAAAGACCAAAAAAAACAGTTATTGATTGATGATAATGATATTTTCCAATCTTCATCTCCAGAACTAGCAGAGTTATCATCTACCTCACATGAAACTATCAATCTTTTATCATTGCAACAGAGAAAATCTTACATAATAAACAATTATTTGGAAAGTGTGTTCTACAAATTGGGCTTTTTTTGCTCAACTCATCCTAAATTTGTCTTAACTTTAACTTCTTTGATTATAGTAGTATTGTCATCATTTACTTATTTTATTCAATTTGAAAAAAATCCTATCCATTTGTGGGTTAGCCCAAATGCAGATGCTTATATTCAAAAAGAAATATTTGATGAAAGTTTTGGACCATTTTATAGAACTCAACAAATAATTATTTCTAATACTACAGGTGAATCAATTCTACAAGATTATGATTTAATTAAATGGTGGTTTTATAAAGAACAACAAATAACAGCACTTTCAGTAGATGTTAAAATAAACAATACTCTATATCCAATAAATTACGATGACATTTGTTTTAAACCTTTAGGTGATACTTGCGTTTTGGAAAGTTTTACACAATATTTTGACGGTGATATCAATCAATTACCAGAAAGTACATGGAAACAAAAATTATCATCATGCGCTAGATCGCCTGTTGAATGTTTACCTAGTTTTCAACAACCTTTAAAAAAGTCTTTACTTTTCGGAGGAAATACAAATGAAGATATATTGACATCAAAAGCAATTGTTGTTACGTTATTAAATAATAATGATAATGACGATAATAGTGATCAAGTAATCAAAGCTTCCAACTGGGAAAAAAATTTGGAAGATTTTATTTTGAATAATATTACAATTGAAGCAAAACAATTAGGTTTGGATGTCTCTTTTATGACAGAAATTTCTTTAGAACAGGAATTAAATAAATCAACTAATACTGACATTAGAATTGTGATAATCTCATATTTAATTATGTTTGCTTATGCTTCATTTGCTTTGACTGTGAGTCAAAATTCAAACTCTTTAATAGACGTTTCCTTTGTTACTCCTTTTGGAAAAATATCAGGTAATAACCCTGTTTTGAGATATTTGGCAAAAACTAAATTCACCCTTGGATTAATTGGTATTTTGATAGTTTTGATATCTGTATTTTCATCAATGGGATTTTGGAGTTTATTAGGTTTGAAATCTACTTTAATAATTGCAGAAGTTATACCCTTTTTAATTCTAGCTGTTGGAGTAGATAATATTTTCTTAATTTGCAATGAATTTTCAAATGTTGAAAAGTTAACTATAACAAGTAGATTAAATTTAAATGAGAAATTGGCTAAAACAATGGCTAATATTGGACCAAGTATTTTATTAAGTTCATCATGTCAATTTTTGTGTTTTATTCTAGGAAGTTTTGTTGGTATGCCTGCTGTTAAGAATTTTTCTTTATATATATCCGTTGCTATAATTTTCAATACTGCATTACAGATTACTGCATTCATTTCAATTTTCACATTAGATCAACAACGAATTTCAAATGGAAAGTTGGATTTATTACCATTCATAACAATTGAGAATAACTCAGTTTCTTTGCCATCAAATTCTCCAGATATTGAAACTTCAAGTTCAAGTAATAGTTTACCTCAAATGTTAGATGAAAATAATGATAGTAATGATGGTTTAATCAAATCATTTTTCAAAAATCAGTTTGGACCTTTTATATTTAAACCTGAAATTAGAGGTCTGATATTAATTATAGTTGCAGCAATATTTGGTATCTCACTTTCATTAATTCCAAATTTACAATTAGGTTTAGATCAAAGAATTGCATTACCTTCAGATTCCTATTTAATTGATTATTTTGATGATATTTATAATTATTTAAATGTTGGACCTCCAATTTATTTTGTTGTTGAAGACATGGATTTCACAAATAAAACAAATCAACAGAAACTATGTGGAAAATTTACAACATGTGACTCATTTTCATTGGTAAATATATTAGAACAAGAATACAAACGTTCGAATGAAAGTACAATTGCTGAACCAATTTCCAGTTGGCTAGATGATTTCTTGATGTGGCTAAATCCGGAGTTAACAGATTGTTGTAGGGTTAAGAAAACTACTGGTGATTTCTGTAATCCATTTGATTCACCTAGAGCATGTGAAACTTGCTTTGAAAATAGGAAATGGAATTTTCAAATGGAAGGATTCCCTGAAGGTGAAGAATTTATTAAATTTTTCAATGAGTGGATTGAATCAGATTCATATCCATGTCCACTAGGTGGTAAAGCACCATATACTAGTTCAATACTAATTAAAAATAATACAATTGAAAGAACCGCTTTTAGAACATCCCATATACCATTAAAATCACAAAACGATTTTATTAAGGCTTATCATAACTCTTTAAGAATAGTTGAGGAAGTTGGTAAAGAATATCAAGATATTGAAATATTTGCATATTCTCCATTTTACATTTTTTTCGTACAATATGAGAGTATTAGAATATTGACATTCACGCTACTAAGTTTAGGATTACTTTTGGTTGGTTTTATCTCAATGATGTTTTTAGGATCGTTAAGAAACTCCATTTTGTTTGTCATAAACTTAATTTTAATCATTGTTAGTATAATCGGATGGATGGTATTTTCTGAAATCTCATTAAATGCAGTTTCATTGGTCAATTTGTTGATTTGTTTAGGATTAAGCGTTGAATTCTCAGTACATTTATTCAAGCATTTCAACTATAATAAAAACCAAAACAATAAACTTGATAGAGCATTAGAATCTTTGGTTTTCATTGGTACGACAACATTGGGTGGCATTACGTTAACCAAGTTAATAGGTATCGGAGTTTTAAGTTTCACTAGAAGTAAAATTTTCAGGGTTTATTACTTCCAAATGTGGGCAGGATTGGTAATCATTGCAAGCGTACATGCCTTGATTGTGGCCCCTGTTCTTTTAGGAATGTTTGGAAGTGACAGAGTATACGGCAAGAGTGCAGCCAGCAACATAGAATGCGATGATCTTGTCCGTCGTCTTAGAGACTCAATGTAAA